>VWZE01015547.1:3810-14361 GCA_013396675.1 Eubucco bourcierii
TGATCCTTGAGGTCCCTTCCAACCTTCCCATTCTATGATTCTACAATTCTATGACTTTCTGGTGGCCTTTCCAGTGCTTAAAGGGACTGATCAGAAAGTTGGGGACTGACTTTTGAGCAGGGCCTGTTGTGACTGGACAAGAGGTGATGGTTTGAAAGTAGAGAGAGAGATTTGAGTGACCTGTACTAGTGGGAGGTGTCCATGCCTATGGCAGGGGGTTGGAACTGGATGAGCTTTGAGGTCCCTTCCAACCTTACCATTCTATGATTCTGTGATTTAAATCAGCTGCAAGGAGGAGGTTTGTTACAATGAGAGTGATGAAATCCTGTCATAAGAGCAGAAGCAGTGAACCTGAGCTGGATCAAAAGCTTCCATTTCCCCTTTGCCTCCCCTCCCAGAAGGCTCTGAGCTGTGACTGCTCTGTAACTCCTTGTGCCAGCAGGCAGTAGTGAGGAGACACTGACCTTCAGAGCAAGCTCTGTGAGCACAGACATGCCTTCAGAAATTGAACCCTGCCTTCAAGCAGCACCAACACGTGTCCTCATTGTACCTCCAGGTGACACTCTCATCCTGGTGTCAATAAGCCATTAGCCCATCTGCTGCTTCTGCAGCTGATGCCTTCTCAATGGCATTTGAGAAGAGGAAAGCATCATCTCTGGAAACTCTCAGATCATGTCTGAGAAAGAGTTCCACACACATCAAGTACAAACTGTTGTCACTGAGCATGAATCATAGAGTCATGGAATATTTGGGGTTGGAAGGGACCTTTAAAGGTCCTCTAGTCCAAGCCTCCTGCAGTCAGCAGGAACATCTGCAACCAAAGCAGGTTACTCAGAACCCCAAACGAGCTGACCTGGAATGGTTCCAGGGATCTACCAACTCTCTGGGCAACCTGGGTCAGGGTCTCACCACCCTCAGTGCCAAAAATGTTTTTCTTCTCTCCAGTTTCTGCCTAAGTAGCAGTTAAGTCTTTCCCAGAGCATCACAGTGCAAGATGAGAGAACCTCAACATAATCACAAATATCTACACTGCCTGTCTGGGGAGGAATAATAAACTGCACCAGTACAGGTTGGTGATCTGCTGGAGAGCAGCCCTGTGGAGAGGGACCTGGGAGTGCTGGTGGAGAACATCCATGGCACAGCAATGTGCCCTGGTGGCCAAGAGGGCCAATGGGACCCTGGCATGTATTGAGAAGAGTGTGTCCAGCAGATTAAGAGAGGTTCTCCTCCCCCTCCACCCTGCCCTGCTGAGACCTCATCTTGAGTACTGCCTTCAGTTTTGGCCTCTCCAGTTGAAGAGGGACAGGGATCTGCTGGAGAGAGTCCAAGGAAAGGCTACGAGGATGCTGAGGGGACTGAGCACTGCCTGGTGAGGAGAGGCTGAGGGACCTGGGGCTGTGCAGTCTGGAGAAGAGAAGACTGAGAGGGGATGGAATCAATGTTTATAACTCTCTGAGGGCTGGGGGTCAGGAGCAGGGGGACAGGCTCTGCTCACTGCTGCCTGGGATAGGCCAAGGAGCAATGGATGGAAGCTGCAGCACAGGAGGTTCCAGCTCAACACAAGGGGCAACTTCTTGACTGGAAGGGTCCCAGAGCCCTGGCACAGGCTGCCCAGAGAGGTTGTGGAGTCTCCTTCTGTGGAGCCTTTCAAGGCCTGTCTGGATATGTTCCTGTGTGCCCTGAGCTGGATTGTCTGCTCCTGCTGTGGCAGGGGGGTTGGACTGCATGATCTCTTTGGGTCCCTTCCAACCCCTGACATCCTGGGATCCTATGAGCCAGCCTTGCTGGAGAGCAGGAACTGGAAGCACTCCTGTGCAAAGTCCTCAAGCCTGGGAAGGTTCAGCAGTCAAGTTTCAGGGAAACATTACAGAAAACTGATCTTACTGCAACACTTTGTTCTAGAGGGGAGCATCTTCACACCACCTTTTGCCAAGGGGAAATGACCAGGGAAAGGTTTTTTTTTTTCTTTTCTCCTGCCTCTTATTATTTTAGAAAGCAAGGAGAGAAAGTCCTCATTAACAGAGGGAAACTTGGGAAGCAACAGAAGCAAGTGGGACATGTGCTGCTTTTCCTGGACAGAGTGGCAGGCTTTCACTGAGCAGCAAACTGGAGGAACTTGCTAATTACAGCCTGGAGCTAGCAGGACTTTCATGAGTCCTCATGCTGGAGTCTGAGCACCTGTTCTCAACAGGAAAAAGTCTTTCATCTCCATAGGACAGCCTTGAAATAGCAGAGCTGCAACCTTTTATGAGGCCTCAGCACCTCTCCAGTCATCAGGCCAGATCAATTATAACTGCTGTGATCCTGTTCTCCTTGTACTGACCTGGCTCTTCCCCCAGCCTGGCACACTTGACTTTGCAGGAGGCTTTTGTTTCAATTTTACAACCTGTTTAATACCTTGAATTCCTGAAGAGAGCCTTTCAGAACTAGATCACATAATATTACAACACGAGACACCATGGCAGTCTCCTCTTTCATCACTCTGTGTGACTGCAGGCAGACTTTCAGCCCTCCATCAAGGCTTTCATCCATCCTGCTTCCCTCCCTCCCAACCACACTTGAGTTCTGAAAGGCTTTTCATGCAAGGCTGAGGGCCTGTGGAAATGAGAGATGTTCTGAGGAACAGCACCAGTGAGGTGTCTCATGTAAATCCTGAGCAGATCTCCACTCTCAGTTTTAATCAGGTACAGCTGCAGAGGCTAGCTAGGTGAGGTTCAACATCCCTGGAGGTCTTTTAAGGCCTGGCTGGATGTGGCTCTGAGCAATCTGATCTAGGGTGAGGTGTCCTTAACCCATGGCAGGGGGTTGCAGCTAGATGATCCTTGAGGTCCCTTCCAGCCCTGACAATTCTATGATTCCTTAAGGCTAATTGCTGAGGCCTGCACATGACTACAACAGCCTCATGAATGCTTCAGGTTTAGGGCAGAGTGGTTGGAAACTGCCCACTAGAGAAAGGATCTGGGGGTGCTGGTTGGCAGCCAGCTGAAGATGAGTCAGCTTGTGCCCAAATGGGCAGGAAGGGCACCAGTATCCTGGCCTGGGTCAGGAATAGTGTGGCCAGCAGGACCAGCACAGGGATGATTCCCCCCATATTTGGCATTGCTGAGGCCACACCTTGAGTGTTTGGGTCAATTTTGGGCTCTTCAGTCTAAGAAGCACATTGAGGTGCTGGAGCATGTCCAGAGAAGGGCAATGATGCTGGTGAAGGCTCTGGAGAATGGAGATGGGGAGGAGCAGCTGAAGGAGCTGGGGGGGTGTAGCCTGGAGAAAAGGAGCAGAGACCTCATTGCTCTCTACAGCTCCCTTAAAGGAGGCTGGAGCCAGGTGGGTTCCCTCCCAAGGAACAAGTGACAGGACAAGAAGAAGCAGCCTCAAGTAGTGTCAAGTGATGTTTAGGTTGGACATGAGGTAGAATTTCTTCCTTCATAGTGTTGTCAAGCCCTGGCCCAGGCTGCTCAGGACAGCAGTGGAGTCCCCAACCCTGGAGAGATTCCAAAGTCACGTGGATGTGGTGCTGAGGGACAGAGTTTATGGTGACCTTGCAGTGCTGGGTTAAGAGTTGGACCTGATGTTCTTAAAGGTCATTTCCATCATAAAGGAATCTACAAATTAATACTCTGCTGGTGAGAGGAGCTAAAAAAGAAACCACTGAAAGATGAAACCTCCTGATAAGTTTCTGAATACTTTGAAGAGTGAGAAAGCAATGCCCAGACAGCCCCAACACCCTTCTCTCACTTCCTGGGGCCAGCAAGGAGGCTGCAGGATACAGCATGACCTTGGTACAAGCAGTGACCAGTACTTGACTAAAGGGTAATTACTGCACAGCACTTGGCTATCAAACTATTCTTGTGAACTGGCAACGTTCTGCTTCCCCTAATGGTCAGAGGAACATTTGTTCTGAAGGGCTTTGAAATGATCTGGCAGGTAAAGCATCAGGCTGGAGCCAAGAGGAGGAGCTGGGTAATAGGTTTTTAACTTACCTGCTGCGACCTTCAGACATTTGCTGCATCTCTTCCTCTTTCTTTTATCAATACTTGAGACTTTCTCTTCAGAGTGCAGACTCCCAAGCAACACAGTGAGACCTGCCAATGCTCTCAGAACAAGTCAGCAGGAAGTGTGACCTGCATGAGAGGTGATTCTGCCCCTCTAGTTTGGCCTCATGAAACCTCACCTGCAGTACTGCAATCAGCTCTGGTACCCTCAACACAAAAAGGACATCGAACTCTCGGGGCAGGTCCAGAAGAGGCCACAAATATCCCCACAGAGTTGAAGGTGTCCCTCAGGGGTCAGTGCTGGCAACAGTGCTGTTTAACATCTTTGTCACTGCCATGGACAAAGGAATCAGTGCAGCCTCAACAAGTGTGCAAACGACACCAAGCTGTGTGGTACAGTTGACTTGCTAGAGGGCAGGGATCCATCCAGAGGGACCTGGACAGGCTGCAGAGGTAGGCCCAGGCCAACCTCATGACATTCAACAAGGCCAAGTGTAAGATCCTGCACCTGGGTAGCCACAATCCCAAGCACAACTCCAGGCTAGGTGGGGAATGGCTGAGAGCAGCCCTGAGAAAAAGGACCTTGGAGTCTGGGTTGATGAAAAGCTCAACATGAGCCTGCAGTGTGAGTGCAGCCCAGACAGCAACTGAGTGCTGAGTTGCAGCAAGAGCAGTGTGGGCAGCAGGGCAAGGGAGGGGATTCTGCCCCTTTACTCTGCTCTTGTCAGACCCCNAGGCTGAGAGAGTTGGGGCTCTGCAGCCTGGAGAAGAGAAGGCTTCCAGGAGACCTTAGAGTAGCCTTCCAGGATCTGAAGGGGGCTACAGGAAGGATGGGGAGGGACTATTGACAAGGGCTTGGAATGCCAGGACAAGGGGAATGGGTTTGAACTGGCAGAGGGGAGATTGAAACTGGATGTTAGGAGGAAGTTGTTTACAGTGAGGGTGGTGAGACACTGGCACAGGTTGCCCAGGGAGGTTGTGGCTGCTCCCTCCCTGGAGGGGTTCAAGGCCAGGTTGGAGGAGGCCTTGAGTGCCCTGTGCTAGTGGGAGGTGTCCCTGCTTATGGCAGGGGGTTGGAACTGGCTGACCCTTGAGGTCCCTTCCAACCTTACCATTCTATGATTCTATGAAGCACCTCCCCTACAGGGACAGGCTAAAGAGAGTTGAGGCTGTTCAACCTGAAGAACATAAAGGTCCAAGGAGACCTTAGAGCAGCCTTCCAGTAACTGAAGGGGGCTACAAGAAAGCTGGGGAGAGACAAGGGCTTTTGTGACAGGATGAGGGACAAGGGCTTTGAGCTGGAAGAGGGGAGACTGAGGCTGGAGATTGTGAAGAAATTCTTTAGGTTGAGGGTGGTGAGACACTGGCATGAGCTGCCATGGGAGGCTGCGACTGCCCCCTCCCTGGAGGCATTCAAGGCCAGGCTGGGTGAGGCCTTGATTAACCTGGGCTTGTGGAAGGTGTCCCTGCCCATGGCAGGGATTTGGAGCTAGATGATTTTCAAGGTCTTTTTGCAACTCAAACCATTCTGATTCTATGAACAAGGCTGACCAGAGACTGGAGTTGAAGAAGTGTTTTACTTTCAAGTGTCATAGTGCCAGAATTGTAACTCAAGCTAACAGCAGAATGTACATAGAATATTCAGTACAGAGGAACTCAAGCACCTGGAAATCATCAGCTAGCACTGTACAGCCAGAGAATTCTTCTGATGAGGTTTAATCCCTGTACAAAGGTTAACAACACACTGAAAAATGCATTTTGGTCAAAACACAGCTACAAAGGCCTATTACTGACACAGGCTTTCCCTTTAAACCTGGCCAGCAACTCTCTCTCCTTTCTCCTTTGCAGAGAGAAAGCCTTTCCCTGAACACTACCCAGAGGAAATGAGAGCAGTAACGTGCCCATGTGCACATACACTTAATAACTTAGCACAGATGTGAGACATGGCCACTGATAAGCTCTGAATCCATGTCAAGAGAGGACCTGGCAGAACTCCAACGAGATACTGATGACCTACAACTCACTGAAATAACAGAACACATGTACAAGAGGAACAGTGAAGGTATGGTTGAGAGCTGTACATTCCACTTGAAGCTCAGGTGGTACTGCCAAGCATTTCCAGTGTGTTTGTTCCTTCTCCCCTGGCTACCCATTGATGCGGTAATTCACGTGGATTTCAGGTTTGATGTCACACACCAGTGACAGCAGCTGGGAGAGGACCACCTCCCGGTTCTTCTGGAAGTTCTGCTGGATCACACTCATCTTCTCCTGAGTCTCTTTCTCAACTTCAGTGGTGCAGCTGCCATGAGATCCAAGTGCCTACAGACAGCAAAGGAAGGAGAAAGCTCAGGTGAGAGGTGGTTGGACAAAGACAAAGCTGCATCTGGCTCTGTGTTTTGTTCTTCTGGACTGCCTCACAACAGACCTCAACCACTCCTCTGTGCTGAGAGAAGTGCACTTAAAAATTGGATTTGCAGAATGGTTTGGGTTGGAAGGTCATCTAGTTCCAACCCCTCTACAGGGACATCTTCCACTAGGCCAAGTTTCTCAAGGCTCCATCCAACCTGGCTTTGAAAACTTGCAGCAGGCCTGCAGCCTCCACAGCTTCTCTAAGCAGCATGTTCCAGTGCCTCATCACTCTCATGGGAAAGAATTTCTTCCTAATGTTTAATCTAAATCCAGCTTCTTTCAGTTTGAAGCCATTACTCCTCATCTTTTCACTCCATGCCATTGTAAGAAGCCCTTCTCTGGCTCTCCTTCAAACACCAGGCGGCCACCAGAAGGTCTCCCTGCAGCCTTGTCTTCTCCAGACTGAACCACCCCAACTCTCCCAGCCTGGCCCCACAGCAGAGACCTTCCAGCCCTCCCAGCACTGCTGTGGCCTCCTCTGGCCCTGCTCCAACAAGTTTGTGCTGTGCTGAGGACTCCAGAGCTGGCCCCAGCACTGCAGGTGGTATCTGAGGAGAGGAGAGCAGTGGGGCAGAATGCCCTAGCTGCCCCCACTGCTGGGATCAGCATAGGACACATCTGGCTTGTGGGCTGCAGATTACTCATGACCCACTGTCATGGAGACTATTACACAGGAGAATAGAAGAGGTGGTGTTGTGCTAACCAGAAGATGGGCAGAGGGGAAGGCTGCCAGATTGTCTTCTGAACAGTTCAGAACTAACCAGGGCATAAAAGCAGCAGACACAATGTCAGCTCTGTGCCATTTGAGAACACCTCTTTTTCAGGAGGAAGGGAAAACAAACCCCTCAGGCAGAAGTGCTGAGTGAAGCACAAGCCCTAGAAGTGCTTCAGCAAGAGGCCAGCATCTACAAGGCAAGTGGTCTCCACCACACTCACACTGTAGAAGCCAGCTTGTCACAGGAGGAATGAGATTGGTCTTTTTGTGATGCTGCCACACTCAGCACGTTCTGGGAGGCTGCCACCCATCAGGGCACCAGGCAGTACATGAGCTCATTAAGCTAATTCCTTGCCAGTCAATAGTCCTGGCCCTGGAGATGCAATACAGCATGTTCTGATTCACTGTCACTGTTTTTTTCCATGACACGTGGCTGTGCATCAGAGGAAGGCGGTTAGGGAAGTCCTGCTCCAGCAATGCAGTCCAGCCTGAGAACCTCTCTCAGGACAAGCAACCCCCAACACAAGGCTGAGGGCCTGGGTAGGTGACAGAAAGCTCTAGAAAACCAACCGCTGCCTCCTTGGCTTTGAACTCCTTCTCCCTCTGCAGGCGGTACTGCTCGATCTCTGCCTGGGCTTCTTCTTTGGCCTGCTTCAGCCTCCGATTCTTCCCTGTTCCAACAGAACATCACCAAGTGAACAAAGAGAAAGCACCAAGAGCATGTTTCCCCCAGTCTCTGCAGCTGCTCCATGCACAGCAACCACCACAAGGACTGCACCTTCCACGGGAGACCTCAGCAGGGCCCTCACGGCTCCTCCTACGTCCTGGTAGGGCATAAATCCTGCCAGGCTGGTTTAACCCTTGCTCTCCTCCTCCTGTTGCAGGTCCAGGAGTCATAGTAGATTGAGCAAACAAAACAATGGAGCTAGGAGCTTAGCACCAGGTCTCTGGTGCTGACACTCAACTTGCCTGGGTGGTCACATGAGGCACAAAGCTTTGAATTCATTGGGCAGAGGCTAAATGAAACCATTGGCCAGTTTCATTTCCAAAATGATCTATTTAATAGGGGGGTGATTTAGAAACCCCCTTCCTACTGACTGCCTTTCTTCACCCACCTCTGCCGGGAGCAGTGCCCCATTAGCAGCTTGTTAACTGGGAATCATTGAGGCCACCTGTTTGCAGCTTGCACTGGCAGCATGGCAGCAACTCAGCTCTTCTCCCCTTCCCTCTACCTGGAATATTTTGTATTTTACCACGGGATCATTATGGCGAGTTTTGGAAGCCTCCTTGTACAGGAAACTTACTCAGGGCCCAAGGCATCATGAGTACCTCTGCTACAGTTGATACTAAGCCTCTGTAGCAAATTTAGAATTCTTCCTGTTTTCACATTCCTATTTTCCAAGTTCTGATTGTTTGAGCTGTTCCATTCTGTGTTCCTAAGTATCCTTTGAGAAGACTTTATAGTAGCCTTCCAGTATCTGAAGGGGGCCTACAGGAAGGCTGGGGAGGGACTATTGACAAGGGCTTGTAATGACAGGACAAGGGGCAATGGGTTTAAACTGGCAGAGGGGAGATTTAGACTGGATGTTAGGAGGAAGTTGTATGCAGTGAGGGTGGTGAGACACTGGCACAGGTTGCCCAGGGAGGTTGTGGCTTCTCCCTCCCTGGAGGTGTTCAAGGCCAGGTTGGACAAGGCCTTGAGTGACCTGTGCTAGTGGGAGGTGTCCCTGCCTATGGCAGGAGGTTGGAACCAGATGATCATTGAGGTCCCTTCTAACTTTACCATTCTATGATTCTTTGTGCAATTATTTCCTGTCAACTGAAAATCCAAAGAATTTTAGGGAATTTTCCCCAATTTGTAAATATTAATAATAAAAATACTATTTGTGCATAAAATAATAATCATAATTAATAACTGGTTATTAATATCACATCACTTCAGCTCTGCAGTATTGGCCAGCCTCAGGGAGCATGAGGTTGCCCTCTGGGCCACCAAACCATTGCCATGCTCACCATGCAACAAGCTGCCACCAGTGAGAGATCAAAAAATGTTCACTTCAGGACATGGTCTAGTGGGCATGATGGTGTTGGGTTGATGGTTGGACTTGATCTTAGAGGTCTGGTCCAACCTTGATTATGGTTCTCTAGGCCAGCTGATGCATAAGGCAACCCCCATAGGTCTGGCCTTGCTCATATCAGTTGTGCTGGTTTGAGGCTTATTGGAATATTTTAATGGAGAAAATTACATTATGGGCTGTGAAAAGCAAACAATGGTGATGTCTACTTCACACACAGGCTTGCTGAGATGTATAAGAACAAGAACACAAAA
This sequence comes from Eubucco bourcierii, assembly GCA_013396675.1. NCBI lineage: Eukaryota > Metazoa > Chordata > Aves > Piciformes > Ramphastidae > Eubucco > Eubucco bourcierii. Next base: position 13,256 of record VWZE01015547.1, read on the forward strand.
CATAGGACACTCTCAGAGCCTCTTGGTCTCTCTAGCTTTTTGCCTTCTCCTCTCTGCTGAACAACCTAACCAACAACTTTCCTTCTAACCCCTCTGGCCAATTCTCCAAACTCACTTTGTGCACAAGCCAAACCTTGGGGTAAGGTAGAGGGGTGAGGAAAAGGTGGAAGGGTGGTTGGGAGCCCCTCCTGGGGTCTCTGATGTCTGGGAGGGGAGTTGTGTTTCTGTATTACCTTTNACATCAGTATGCAACATCCTTGAGTGATCCCTAAGAGAACAGCAAGAAGAACTCTTTTAAGTCTGAGTTTTGCCTCAGGCAACTCATAGAAAAACTGCACTGACTTCCCCTCTTGGACCTTTCTCCCACATCATGGCTGCTATTACCATGACAGTGAGCTGCAACTGTCTCATCCTCGTAACAGTCAAAGGGGTAGAACTTCGAGACAGTTTCATTTAGAGCGATACAAACACATGCTTGAAAGAGAAGCACTTTGTAAGGGTGGGGATCTCTGTAACCAAAATTTCCTTCGCTCTACAGGACAAAACTAATTCAGATCCCCTCTGCTCAATAAAACATTTAATCATCGACAGGAAAACACTCTTCATCGAGGAGAAAACAAATTAAAAGCAATGAAAGTGAGCTGCAGGAACAACAGTGAGCTGCAACTGTCTCATCCTCCTAACAGTCGAAGGGGTAGAACTGCGAGACAGCTTCATTTAGAGGGATATAAATAGAGATGCTTGAGAGAGAAGCATTCTGTAAGGGTGGGGATCACTGTAACCAAAATTCCTCTCGCTCCACAGGACAAACTAACTCAGATCCCCTCTGCTCAATAAAACACCTCATCAGCGACAGGAAAACAAATTAAAAGCAATCAGCACAGCACTGCCCCCCAGCCTGAAGCCACAGCTGCCACGAAGGCCAAGGTTCTGATGGTGTTCTACACCCGGGCCACAATCGCTGTGCTTCAGCACTCGCTACCCTCCTCCTAAAGCTGTTCAAGCCCCTCCAGTCCCCCCATCAGTTACCGCTCCCCAGCGGCCTTCCCCTCATCCAATCTGTTTCCCTTCCAGGCGGCCGCGGTGAGCTAGGCCGTGCCGGGCAC
>VWZE01015550.1:0-16738 GCA_013396675.1 Eubucco bourcierii
CCCTTCCAACCTTCCCGTTCTATGGTTCTATGATTCTCCTGTAAGGATTTCAGTCTGAAGAGGAAATGTTCTCCACACCACATTACAGCCAAGAAGTCTTCCTGGCTGCTGAGCTCCCTCAACCTGAATCCCAAGGCTTTGCTTTGGTGCTCACTCAGCTCTCCTTGAAGCTCTGCTGAATTTCATGCCTCAATGCTCCCCTCAATGCTTCCTTTATGTGCTGTTAAAATCCATCTCTGCCATCCTTGAGGTGGGCACTTCAGTGTATTGGGCTGAGACCTGTGCATGGAGAGCAGCTCATGGCAGGAAAAGCTGGGAAAGGTGTTGGGGTGGCAATTGGTTGGGCTTGATAATTTTATGGGATCATTAAGATTGGAAAAGACCTTTAGAATCCCAGAGTCCAAGAGCAACCCAACTACCATGACCACTAAACTATATCCTGAAGTGCCTCCTCTACATGTTTCTTGCACACCTCCAGGGATGGTGACTCCACCACCTCCCTGAGCAGCCTGTTCCAATGCCTGACTGCTCTTGCAGTAAAGAATTCCTCCCTCACATCCAACCTGAACCTCCCCTGGCACAACCAAAACGATTCTATGAGCTGTGAAAGAGCAGAGATGGAGCTGGGAGTCATCCAAGTGGACCTCCAGCAGCTTGGCCACTTAGGTCATTCCTTCCACCTTACCAGACTCCATCCTGCCACCATCCTTTTGACATCCAGCACCTCCAAACCCTTTCCCCATCCTTTGCAGCCTTCTCTTTTCCAAGCCACAGTCACCCTGTCACAACCATGTCGCTGAGAGAAATGAGGGCAACTGCTGCAGAGAGGTTTTTATCAGCATTGCCAAACTCTTTCAGCAGTTTTTAGACTTGAAAAGAGGCCAAACTGTTTCTCCTTCTTCTGTTTCTTTTCCTCCACCTCCTCCCTCTCCATCCCTCCCCCCGCCTCTGTCTGTGGACGCTTTGGGATGAATTAATTCAGACGTGTGGTTTGGAAGGCTTTTGGCTCCTGGTTATGGAGCCATTCAGCAGTTGTGGGAGCCTCCCCCATCGGCTGTAACTGAACCAGACAGAGAGGGGTGGAGGAGATGGCAGCAGCCTGATTTGTTGGCTTGTTAGTTCTGCTCCTGCTAAGCCGTCCCTCGGCTCAGGTTTCGGCAGCCCGACGAGGGGCAGGCGGCAGCAGAAGCGCTCCGCACGGGCTGGCTGCGCAGCGATGCTCCTGCCGGGCAGCGGGGTTGGCATCCTGGTGGCAGTGCCAATATATGGCTTGTCCCCTGCTGTCCCTTTTTCTTCCCTCTCCTCCCCAGACCTTCGTTCTAGCGTGAGGCTGTCACCCCGGATCTGCCCTGGGATGCCTCTGGGTGTCTCGGTGAGGGATTTTTAGCCCCGAGGGGAGGTAGAACTGACTGGTCACAGGCTCACAGGGTGTCAGGGGTTGGGAGGGACCCAAAGAGAGCATCCAGTCCAACCCCCCTGCCAGGACCATCCAATCTAGCTCAGGGCACACAGGGACACATCCAGACAGGCCTGGGAAGGCTCCACAGAAGGAGGCTCCACAACCTCTCTGGGCAGCCTGTGCCAGGGCTCTGGGACCCTTCCAGGCAAGAAGTTGCCCTTGTGTTGAGCTNAAGAGCAGTGTGCATGTGGAGGAGACCTTTGAGCCCCTCTCTCCAAGGAGGACATTGAGGGGCTGGGGCATGTCCAAAGAAGGAAAACAAAGCTGGGGAAGGATCTGGAGAAAAGGGCTAGGGAGGAGCAGCTGAGACAGCTGGAGGTGCTTAGATTGGAGAAAAGAGGGCTGAGGGGGGGAGCCTTCTGGCTCTCCACAGCTCCCTGAAAGGAGGTTGGAGTCAGGTGGGGATTGGTCTCTTCTCCCAAGGAACAAGTAACAGGACAAGAGGAAACAGCCTCAAGTTGCTCTGGGAGGAGTTTAGGCTGGACACCAGGAACAATTTCTTCCTCGAAAAGGTTGTCAAGCCCTAGGACAGGCTGCCCAGGGCAGTCCCCAGCCCTGGAGAGGGTTTCAAAGCCATGTGGGTGTGCTGCTGAGGGATGTGGTTCAGTGGTGACCTGGCAGTGCAGGGTGAATGGCTGCACTTGATGATCTGAAAGGTCTTTTCTGACCAAAACGATTCCACCACTGTCTCCACTCCTTGCTTGTATCCTGGGCTGACTTTGATGTCTCCTCCTGGGGAAGGCTTTGCCTTAACAGATGGCTCTGTCAAGCTGCAGGAGCCCTGCTCCAAGGGGCAGCTCCCCCATGCCAGGGCAGGGCTGAGTGAGAACCAGTGCCAATGCTAAAGGACCTGTGATCTCCAGACTGGCTCCCCTGGAGCCTCTCCTACTGCGAGCAGAAGCAGAGATAACCACTAAATCCTTTCTGAAGAGCACTTCCTCCTGCTGCTGCTCCAGGAGGCAGAGCTGAGACCCTTTAATCATAGGGAGGATTGTTCAAATTCATTATTTTCTCAGCTTTTGAGTTAAATTTTAAAAGCCCACCTGAAAGCCTCATTATTCCCTGTCAAGGCTTCCTCTGAGTGTATTTCTGCTCTGATTTCAGACGAGGCTAATATCTAAGAAAAATATTATCTCTCTGCTTGGCTCCCTGCCATCCTGGCTGTGTTTGGATTTCAGTGGTGGATGAAGCTGCTCCAGTTTATTTATGGAGCTGGCAAAGCCCCCTGCCCTCCCCCACAATGATGAAGGATGTGGTAGGACTCCTCTGGCTCTGAACTCAGAGCCCAAGAGCAGTAGGGTCTGGTGGAAATCCCACATGGCTTTAGACCATCACCACATGCATGCCAGGGTTCTGTACCAGGCAGAGCTCTCCTCAGACATCTGTGCTTAAAACAGCAAAGAGAAAGGGCAGGGGGGTTCAAGAAATGTGTGGGCATGGAACTTCAGGATATGGTTTAATGGCCATGGTGGTTGTAGGTTGATGGTTGGTCTCAGTGACCTTGGAGGTGTTTTCCAGCCAAAACAGTTCTGGGATTCTAGGAACCCTTTGGGAAAGGGTTAACACACCTCAAACAAAGGGACTTTGGGCCCAAACCTGCACCAAAAGCATGACTTGAGTGGGTGTGAGCATCCTTCTTCCCATCACTGCATCCCAATGGAATGTGCACCACTCATCCTGCAAGCTCAGATCTCTCCAGGCTGTAAGAGAAGGGCAAACCAGGAGCTTGGGTTCTTTTCTGCCAGCATTACCACCTGGGCTGGCTGCTGCCATGACTCCTGCAGAGCTCTGGCTGCCTTCTCAGCAGAAGGTACCAGAGCAAGCAAACAGGAGTTAACCCCAGGGCTGAACTTCCAGCACCAGCACCTGCTCCCTGGCCATAGTGGATACAGAGAACTCCATGCTCTGCTGCCCTGCAGGGATTCAGAGATTCACAGAGATTCACTTAGGGATCATCCAGTTCCAACCCTCCTGGCATTGACAGAGACACCTTCTACTAGCCCAGGTTGCTCAGGGACTCATCCCACCTGGCCTTGAGCACCTTCAGGACAGGAGCAGCCACAACCTCCCTGGGCAACCTGTGCCAGTGTTTCACCATCCTCCCAGTAAAGAATTCCTTCTATCATCCAGTCTAAATCCACCCTCCTCAAAAAAGCTTCAAACCATTATCCCTTCTCCTGTCCCCACAGGCCCTTGTCAAAAGTCCCTCTCCAGCTCTTCCGTAGCTGCCTTCAGGTCCTGGAAGGCTGCTCTAAGGTCTACCTGGAGCTTTCTTTTCTCCAGGCTGAAAAGCCCCAACTCCCTCATCCTGTCCCCACAGGGGGAGTGCCCTGGGGACACAGCACCGCTGAACATGCCCTGCAAACCACCAGCCTGGGTGCAGCTGCTGGCAAGGTGCCTGTGTGGCCCTGCATGGGGACAGCTTGCAGAGGGAATTATGGCGGAAGGCTGGCAGCAGGAAAACACTGCACAGAGAGCTCTGCAGGTACATTCCCCCCTGCCTGAGGGGCCACGGGAGCTGGGGCTGGAGGATGCTTTCATGCACTCATCTCACATAAAGCACTTGATGCATCTCCTCCATGTGAGAGGGGGAAAGAATGGAGAGGAATGTGTGAAGGCAGAGGAGAGCAGTGCCAGCGCCGTTGAGTGTCTAAGGCAGACGGCGGCGAGGCACTCTGTGAGCAGCCTTTCTGCAGCTGGGTTCCTCTTTTGCAATTCCAGAGTCTTGTTTGCCAGTAATTTATATTGACAGGGTCTTTCAAAACCCTTTAGGGTTGTTTACAACATTGAGCAAGAACATTTTGTCTCATCTCCTCCTCGTTCTTCAAGATAAAATCCTCTCCTTCGGCCGGCTCCCCTCTGCCGGCTCGCAGCAGAAGTTACCCCTTGCTCTCTGCAAACCTAAAGGGCTCAAGAAGGAGCCCTCTTCCTCTCTAATTGCTAATTATCTTTTCTAATTAGGACCCCCTCACACACACCTTTTCAATGGTAGACACTGCCCCATGGCAGAAGTGCTCACACATTGGTGCAGGTGGAGTGTGGTGGTGAAGTTCCAGGAGCCACAGATCCACAGAGTCACAGAATTAAGTAGGTTGGTAAAGAGCTCTGAGATCATTGAGTCCAACCTAGCACCTAACACCACCTAGCACCTAACACCACCTAACTAACTAACAAGTGCCTCATGCAGCCTCCTCTCCAACACCTCCAGGAATGGGCCCTCCACCACCTCCCTGGGCAGCCCATCCCAATGCCAATCTCTCTTGCTGTCAAGAACTTCTTCCTAACATCCAGTCTGAATCTGCCCTGGCACAGCTTGAGGCTCCTCCTCATGTTTAAATGAAACTTCCTATGCCTCAGCTTCCATCCAGTGCCCCTTGTGCTGGCATTGGGCATCACCCAGCAGAGCCTGGCTCCATCCCCCTGGCACTCACCCTTTACATATTGATAAACATTGCTGAGGTCACCTCTTCAGCCCCATCCCCACCCCATCAGCAATGACCAGTTTAAAGCCTTTTCAACTTCAGCCATGCAGGCCTTTTGGAGCCCTTTAACACAGGGAAAGGAAAGAGAGGAACAAGACATGAAGGGAGGCAGACAAATCCCCTCTGCAAAAGGGGCTGCAAGCAAAGAGCTGGCCAAACCTGGCAGCTTTAATGCAGTCAGGACAGGGAGAAGAGCAGGGAGCAGTAGCAGCAGCATCCCTGGGCAGGTAAGAGACAAGTCTCAGAGGGTGTGTGTGTACTCAAGCCTGCACCTCCATGCCTACACTGCCTGCATCCCATTCCAGTTGGATTAAAGCTTATCCACATTTGACTGCCCATGCCACAATAATCCTCCCATTTTACACTCACCTAAGAAGGCTCCAGTGCCCAATTAGTTCAGAGTCTGCTGTTTTACATGCTCTTGGCTTTGATTAAGACTTTTCATCTTTCAGGCAGACATCAAAGTGAAACCTTCAGTTTTTTCCAGCACTGCATGGTGGCCTTGGGGTTGTTTCTGCTGCTTCCTTGTGATTAGCAGATGAGCTGCCTGGATGGCAGAGCAGCAAGGAGGCAACATCATGCCCCAGCAGGCAGAGGAGCAGGGGTCAGGACATGTCACCAAAGTTCTTCCTTTTTCTGCCTTGCTTTCCTCCATCTTTTCTACCTCCTTCTTTCCTACCCTCCCTGGAGAGGTTGCCCAGATTATAAAATAATGGAATCATGAAGGCTGGAAAAAACTCTCTCAGATCCTCCAGCCCAAGCATCAACCTAACACCACTGTGGTCACTAAACCATGCCCCCAGGTGCCATGGTCACAGGTTTCTTGAACACCTCCAGACAGTGACTTGGTTGAGCCCAGGCACTAAACTGTGATCACTGAGCACAGTTTCTAGGAGGGGACAAACCTGAGGATCTCAGGAACAAAAGCACCAAGCAGAGCTTTGTTTTTCTGACCCCAGCCTCTGGCACGGCTTCTACCCAAATCAGTAAAGCAGTGGAGGTCTTGGCAAGGTGTAGGGCTGGCCTGGGGGGGTTTTCCCCACCCATGAAGGCATGGTCCAGTGCTCCTCCTTCCTCTCCCTCCTCATGAGGACAACAGTCACAATAGCATTCACCCAAAAGAGTCCTCCTCCCACCTCCATCCCTATTCTCTTGCAGACCTGTGCTCATCTGGAGGGTCAGCTCAGGAGTGTTCATAGAATCATAGAGTGGGAAGGTTGGAAGGGACCTGAAGGATCAACCAGTTCCAACCCCCTGCCATAGGCAGGGACACCTCCCACTAGCACAGGTCACTCAAGGCCTCCTCCAACCTGGCCTTGAACACCTCCAGGGAGGGAGCAGCCACAACCTCCCCGGGCAACCTGTGCCAGTGCCTCACCACCCTCACTGTTTCAAGCTCTGTTTGTTGCTGTGCTCCCCTCTAAACTGCTCTGCTGGGCTAATCAGTGGTGACAGTGTTGGGAAACTCATTTCAATACCTCAAGAGGGAAAATGGGGGCATGCTTCTTGAGGAGGCTTCTCGACACATGGCATCTGCCTGATGAGAGAGTCTGTCAGGAGCAGGCTGCGTGGTGGATGCTCCCTGAGATGATAACTGTTCCAAGTGGATGAGCCTTCTGTCAACAGCATAATAACCTGTGTCTGCCACCATCCCATGTCAGCCAACACTCCTGTAACCAAGGGCTGATAAGGGGGAGGTTAGGCTGGGGAAAATGGGCTGTTTTGTCAGCACCACGTCCTCATCAACAGAAAGGCTCTGGAAAAGCTTGTTGGTTCCTCTGGAGCCTGCCCAGGGTGATTCACCAGCCCTGCAGCCTGCTCAGTCCCAAAGCCTTTCTCCACCACCACCAACTGCAGCAGAAGCAGCAGCAAAAGAACCCCAGCAGTAAGCACAGAAATCACAGAATCACAGAATGAAGCAGGTTGGAAAAGACCTCTGAGCTCATCAAGTCCAACCTAGCACCTAACCTAATCAACTAACCCATAGCACTGAGTGCCTCATCCAGCCTCCTCTTAAACAGCTCCAGGGATGGGGACTAAACCTCAACATGGAGCCTTCTCTTAACCCAAGCAATGAGCCTGAGTTTCCTCTGGAAGCTTTTCTCTCTCTCCCCCACATCTTTATTTTTGTTGAAGCACTGCTCTTGTGTCTGCACAATTTCTTATTAACCCTTTGATGAGTTCAGTCCATGCTGCAACTCTGCTGCAGCTTGGCTCTGTGGTGAGTTGTCCCACAGCTGAACTCCTCTGTGTGGGGAAAGCTTCTCTTTTGTCCTCCTGATCAGTGGGAAGGATAGGGGTGAGGACTTGAGATGTGGCACATCCTCCCTAGACCAGGGCACAGCTCTGTCTCTGGATGAGCTGATGCAAACCTGGGGCAATTGTGGGGTCCAGGAGGTGGAGGAGGCTGCTGCCTTCCAGCAGCACCCAGTCCTGCAGCCCTTCTCCACCCTGGGCTGATGCCAGTCCTAGCAGAGCTGAAGCATGATGCTGCCATCGCCCAAACCATGCTGAGGGGACCAAACCTAGAATCTAGATCTGGGAGGCTGGCAGGAGACCAGCCCCATCCTCATTGCACAACAGGAGCCATCCCACGGACTTCTTCTGGGGAAAAGGAAGGAATTAATGCTCAGGGAGCAAATTCCTCTGGCTGCTTGAGGCCAGGGCTCAGCACTCTGGAATGCTGGAGCGATAACGCCGCACGAGAGCGGACGCTGAGCAGGGCTGAGGATGCAGGCAGCAACCTCCTGACCTGTCCCAGGCAGCAGCCCAAAACTCACAGCTTTGAGCTGCTGCAGCAGTAGAGGGGCTGGTTGGAAGCATGGACACGGAGAATTGTGTCCAGCTGTGGGATCCTCAACACAGAAGGGAGTTAGACCTGCTGGAAAGGGTCCAGAGGAGGTCACAGAGGTGATCAGAGGGCTGGAGAACTTCTGCTCTGAAAACAGGCTGAAAGAATTTGGGCTGTTCAGCTTGGAGGAGAGATGCATTTGAGTATCTGAAGAGGACACACAGGAAGGCTGGGGAGGGACTCTTCAGAAGGGTCTGGGTGGATAGGATGAAGAGCAATGATTTGAAACTGGAGCTGGGCAGTTAGGTTGGGCATCAGGAGGAAGTTCTGCACAGTGAGACTGGTGAGATACTGGAACAAGTCGCACAGGGAGGTGGTTGAGGCTCCATGTCTGGAGACAGTCAAGGTCATAGAATCATAGAATCATAGAATAACAGAATGGGAAGGTTGGAAGGGACCTCAAAGATCATCCAGTTCCAACCCCTGCCATAGGCAGGGACACCTCCCACTAGCACAGGTCACTCAAGGCCTCATCCAACCTGACCTTGAACACCTCCAGGGAGGGAGCAGCCACAACCTCCCATGGCAATCTCTGTGAAACTTTCTCTTTGTAGGAAATGTATTGGTTTAAATATGTTTGGGTTGGTTTTTTTTTTCCCCCCTCTGGTGTATAAATTGCTGTTTGGATGAAGAACAGTCATGGAATATTCTTTTGAATCAGGCATTTGATGCCTCTAGATGTGTACAACCCTACAGCTTCCACCTCATCTGCTTAAGTTCACCATCAGATGTAGCCACTCGTGCAGTCAGTCAGGGCAGCCTGCTAGAGCAGCTTGGAAAATCAAAGTCACTTTTGCCTGGCTCAGAAAGGAAAAGAAAAAAAACAACTTTGCAAGCTGCCAACATCTGCTCTCACCTTGTTGCTTCTGGAAGTGCTGAGGGGAGTGGGGAAAAGGCAGTGAGAAGGTGAGAGTGTGATGGAGGAGCAATTGAGCTGCTGGACCCCAGGCACCAAAGGGGATCAAGTGAGTTCATCTTTGGTGCTTAGGTGAGGTTGAGTCACCTCCCTGGTGCCATATCCAGATAGCCAGAGTGTGGCAAGACATTGTGATGGGGACACAGAAAGAGGAGAAAAGAGGGCATGGATTTGGTACAGAGGGCACCATGCTGGGAAAAACCTGGCTGTGGTGGCACAGAGCCAGGACATTGCCCGTGGTGGAGCCAGATGATAGAAAGTGGCTGGGACTGTTCACTTCATATTGCTGCCATCTTTCATCACACTTTGCCTACCTGGATATGGCCAGAGTGGGGCCACACCATGGATCAGGCTGCTCCAGGCTGCCAGACCAGGAACAGGGTTCAAGTAGTCACAAAACACATCACCAGGACATTTTTAGAAGCTCTTTTCCCACAAGCAATGGCTGAGGGATGGCAGCAATATGAAGTGAACAGTCCTGGCCACTTGCTGTCCAGCCACTCCCCATCTGGACTCCTGTGTGCAGTTCTGGAGCCCTCAGCACAGGAAGGACATGGACCTGTTGGAGCAGGTCCAGAGGAGGCCACCAAGATGCTGAGAGGGCTGCAGCAGCTCTGCTGTGAGGACAGGCTGAGAGAGTTGGGGCTGTGCAGCCTGGAGAGGAGAAGGCTTCCAGGAGACCTTGGAGTGGCCTTCCAGGATCTGAAGGGGACCTACAGGAAGGCTGGGGAGGGACTATGGACAAGGTCTTGGAATGGCAGGACAAGCGGAATGGGTTTGAAGTGTCAGAGGGGAGATTGAAANTCTGTGCTTCACAACCTCCCTGGAGGTGTTCAGGACCAGGTTGGATGAGGCCTTGAGTGCCCTGTACTAGTGGGAGGTGTCCCTGCCTATGGGAACTAGATGATCTTTGAGGTCCCTTTCCAACCTTACCACTCTATGATTCTATGATTCTGTGACTCTATGATTCTATGATTCTATCATCTAGTTTCACCCTGGGGAATGTCCTGGCTCTGTGCCACCACAAGCAGGTTTTTCCCAGCGTGGTGGCCTCTGTACCAAATCCATGCCCTCCTTTCTCCTCTTTCTGTGTCCCCATCGCTACCTCTTGCTTGTCTGATTTCACGCTCAGGACCGATGCTGCTGGATTAAATGCTGGCAGCTGGCAATGTTTTCCCTTGGAGTCAAACAGCCAAGTGTCTGCTTGTCCAAGCCAGCCTGGGAAGGTTGGCTTTGCTGCTCCAAGCACAAGTATTCCTGGCAGGACATGCTGGCTGCAAGAGCCTGCAGTTGATCTTTCTCATTTCCTCAGCACTAAGAAAAAGCAAAGGGATTTGCAGTGGATTCTCCACAACCTCGTTTTCAAGGTGAAGATTGCTCAAGCAAGGCAAGAGGTAGAGATCTCAAGTGCTTGGCAAAATCACCAGGCCCTTCTGATGTCACTGTGGGATCAGGAGCTGCCCCACCATTGTCAGGGATAAGTCAGCAACACCAAACTGCTGGCACCAGCCAGCACTTGCCTTCATTTCCATGGCTTCAGCGATTGTGTGGAGGCTCAGAGTCCTTCCTTTCCTGAATGGCTCCTGCTGATGGAAAACTGGGATGGAACAGCAGGCCAAGCTGGGCATGAGGCTCACCAAGTCCTCTGAAGGCCTTGAGCAACCTGGGCTAGTGGGAGGTCTCCCTACCCATGGCAGGGGCTTGGAACTGGATGATCTCTAAGGTCCTTTCCAAAGCAACCCATTCTATTATTCTATGATTCCATGATTCTGTGATTCCATGGTTTTATGACTCTCTGATTCCATGGTTCTATGATTCTGTAATTCCATGATTCTATGGTTCCATGATTCTATGATTCTCTAATTCCATGATTCTATGGTTCCATGATTATGATTCCATGGTTCCATGACTCTATGATTCCATGATTTTATGATTCTGTGATTCCATGGTTCCATGATTCTATGATTCCATGATTTTATGATTCTGTGATTCTATAATTCCATGATTTTGTGATTCTGTGATTCCATAGCTCCATGATTCTGTGATTCTGTAATTCCATGATTTTATTATTATATGATTCCATGGTTCCATGATTCTATAATTCTATGATTCCATGAGTCTGTGATCCCATGATTCTATGATTCTATAATTCCAGGATTTTATGATTCTATGATTCCATGATTCTATGATTTTATAATTCCAGGATTCTGTGGTTCCATGCTTCTATGATTCCATGGTTTCATGCTTCTATGATCCATCCTGTAATTCCATGATTCTATGCTTCTATGATTCCATGGTTCCATGCTTCTATGATTCCATAATTCTATGATTCCATGATTTTGTGATTCTATGATTCTGTAATTCCATGATTTTATGATGACATAATTCCAGGATTTTATGATTATATAATTCCAGGATTTTATGATTCTGTGACTCCATAGTTCCATGATTCTATAATTCTATGATTCCATGATTCTATAATTCTATGATTCAATGATTTTATAATTCTATGATTCTATAATTCCATGATTCTATGATTCCATGATTCTGTAATTCCAGGATTCTATGATTCCATGACTCTTTGCTTGCACCATTCTGTGACTCCATGATTCTGTGATGCTAAGATCGATTCCCTGGTGGGGGTGAGGCAATGTTCTCCTCACATCCTCCTTTCCAAGCAGGTTTAGGGATTCAGGCAGCTGCCCACACCTTGTTTCATGAGGAGTTGAATTCTTAACTCCTGCATCCTCCTTTGGCAAGCCTGCTTTAACCCCAGCACTTCCCTTCAGGAATGTCCTTTGCTCTCCTGGAAGCCATCAGGACTCCTGTACAGCGCTTAAAGTTTAACTGATGGTGCCCTGAGTGACTGAATCAAAACCCAGCCACTCTTCCTGGGCCAAAAGCCATCTCTGCATCCAACAGGATCTGCTTTGGAATGGTGCTTGTGACTTTGCAGAGCTCCAGGCACTTGGCACTGAGGCAAAGACCTCAGCATTGATGCTGACTTCTGGGAGGTGGGGAGGGAAAAAAATGCCTTGCAAAAGGTCACCTGGAATGGCTCAGCAAGGTGATGGGAAAGGCCAGCAGCAGCTCCCAGCCCAGGGTTTTCCCTCTTGAGGGCACTTTCTGGAGGGGTTGAGGTGTGTGTGGTAGGACTGGCAGCAGCCTTCTGCTGTCTGGATTGGTTTTTGATCCAGGCAACATGACTGTGATGACAGTTTCCACGCAGGGAGCCTTGGAGCTGTGGAAGGAAGGACAAAGTGGTCTCTGAAATGGATGTGTTTGCATGCCAGGGTAATTTTCCCTCTGTGCTGAGTCCCAAAATGGGAGCCTCCTGCTGATTCTGGGGGAGGCAGGAGGCCTGAGCCTGAAATATGTATTTAACCTGATCTCAGCACAGCTCCTTCCTTTCAGACTGCTTTAAAAAGAATATTTTTCACTTTTTTTTTTTTTTTCATTTTAGAATTCTTTTCTTTGCATTGGGAAAGCTGCCAGAAGAGGACTGAGCAGTTTCTGTGTGCATGGATCCAGCTCATTTCCAGGCAGGAGCCAGGCAGGGAGCAAGGAAGGTCCTAGGTAGAAATCATGAATACATTTCACAACCAAATCCCAGGCTCATCAGTTCCCAGCCTTGCTCTCATGTTTGCACCTTGTTGCTGGAAAGAGGGGGCTGCATCCCTCCTGGAGAACCTGACCCACCTGGCTATCTGGAAATGCTTCTCCAGATCCATTTCTAAGGGCAAGGCTGGCTCTGAAAGGGTATACATCAGGGGTGTGAGTCCACTGAAAGAGGAGCAGAGGAGCCAGGAGGTAAGGGCTAAAATAAAGCCCTCATTTGCTGCATCTGTTTTGTCCTGCTGAACATAGAAGCAGCCCACAGAGGAGCCTCAGGTTGTTTTTATTGAGGACCACTTACAGGCCATAGAACCATGGAATGGTTTGGGTTGCAAAGGACCTCCAAATGTCATCCATTCCATCCCTTTCTTCAGTTTTTAAAGGATTAACCTTAAATCTTTCCCCATGCAGGCACTTCACCTCTTTCAGGCAGCCACAAGGGCAAATTTCACCTGCCCTGAGTGGTAGATTCCCACCATGGCTTATCATTAATTTTTTTTTTTTTTTCCTCCCTCTGAATATATTAATTTTGAAATCTACTTCTTTAATGCCAAACCTTCTTGCTGCTCTGGAAGGAGACCCAGCCATGACCTCCTTGGCTTGGACCTGGATTTACAGATGGGATTATTGCTCTCTTGGCAGCAGTCATGCAGAAAGAGGTTTTGCGGATTTCAGGGTGAGGCTGGGTTTTGGCATTGCTTGGCACCAAGTATCTCTAAGCCCTTTGTGACTACTTAGACCAATCACTGCACCTTGGGCATGGACTGAAATGGCCACAAAACCTCTTGGGGTCCAGTGGTGGAGGATCTGATGTCATGAACAAAACCTGATAACATTTCTGAGTGGGTTACAAAAAGCAAGCCAAAGTCCCTTCTTTGTACCCCAGTACCAGATATGGGAGTAGGGAACTTGTTTTGCAGGTACCAACGTGGGTGGTTGGATGATCCAAATTTTGGGGACTGGTGCTGAGACAGGTGGGTGTGTTCTGGAAATAGTCTGGTTTGGATTGCCATCAAGAAGAGATGCCACACTTTGGAGCCTGTTCTTGCAGCCTGGCACCATTCTGAGTGAGCTTTGGACATGGCTGTGCATGTCCTCCTGCTTCATCACCCAGGCAGCCAGGTGGACCTGGAAATCTCCCAGGGAGCAGGAGATGTGGGTGGCCTGGCCATGAAGTGCCTCAACACAGACATCTGCTGAAGAGTGTGGGTGACAAAAATCTTGTACCAGTACAAACTGGCCTGCAAAGAGAGAGAAAACAGAAATAGAAAACCATCCTGTGACTCAAGATGTGTCTGCTAGCTAAAGCTGCTGAGCTGCAGTGGCTGGACTCAGCCTCTAAGTCCATGTTGCTGTGTTTAGAGGAGGAAAAGCCTTTGAGAGCAGCACCTGGGAGATGTTTCTTCATTCTCTACCCTTGGTTTTGATGCTGCAGTTTGGCCTTGCTGTAGGAGATCTGGTTTGGTGTTAATGGGCAATGAGTGTGATGCAGACCAGCATCAGCAGTGAGGGTTTTCATGGCTAGAATCATAGAATGGGAAGGTTGGAAGGGACCTCAAAGATCATCCAGTTCCAACCCCCTGCCATAGGCAGGGACACCTCCCACTAGTACAGGTCACTCAAGGCCTCATCCAACCTGGCCTTGAACACCTCCAGGGAGGTTGTGGAGCACAGAGACACAGAATGTGATCTTTGATCCCATTTTGTGCTTCTGTGCTCCACAACCTCCCTGGGCAACTTGTGCCAGTGTCTCACCACCCTCAACCTGTGCCAGTCTCTCACCACCCTCACTGCAAACAACTTCCTCCTAACATCCACTTTCAATCTCCTCTCTGACACTTCAANCTCTCCAGGCTGCACAGCCCCAACTCTCTCAGCCTGTCCTCACAGCAGAACTGCTGCAGCCCTCTCAGCATCTTGGTGGCCTCCTCTGGACTGGCTCAAACACTTCCATGTCCTTCCTGTGCTGGGGGCTCCAGAACTGCACCCAGGACTGCAGCTGGGGTCTGAGGAGAGCAGAACCAAGGGGCACAATCCCCTCCCTTGCCCTGCTGCCCACACTGCTCTTGCTGCAGCCCAGCACACAGTTGCTGTCTGGGCTGCACTCACACTGCAGCCTCAGGTTGAGCTTTTCACCAACCCAGACCCACATGGTGTCTCCAAAAACCCTGTGCCAGATCTCCTCATTCCCTTGAGAGTCCTGAGGTATTTGATGTTGATCTTTGGTCTCTACTCCAGCTGGAGTCCTGATTCTATGGATGTTTCAGTTATGATCACACCAGTAGCAAAAAGCCCTTCTGGCACCCCCTGCCCATGAATAAACCCAACCCCCTTGGAAGGCTAAATCCAGAATTTCAGCAGGTCTCAAGGACAAGTGCTTGGAAAAGAGAAGAAACAGGGTGAGGGAGGGCAAATCCCTGCTCTCTCAAGCCAGGATGAAAACCACAGTGCTGGGAATTCTTCTTCTGAAGGGAAAATTCAGCATTTCCTCTGCCTCAGTGTTAGCAAAGCATCCTGCTTTGACATGGCACAGCAGTCTGGGGCCACGACAGTCACATCAATATGCTTCCAAGCCATCGAGAGGGAGGGAGACTTTTCCCAGCTCCAGATGAAGCAGGAGTTAGTCCTTCCCTGCAAGGTGTTTTAGTGCTGCTGCAGGAAGCAGGAGGGCAGTGCTGGCAGCAGTTTCCATCAACACATCTGCCAGCTGCAGTGTCCCCAGCAGCACTCCCTGAATGCTTCTCACTCTTCTACCTGTGTCCTCCGAGGTCAGCTTGTCCTCACACCCCACTGCTGAGGACAGAGGGAGCTGGGGATGTTCCTATGCTCAGATTCCTGCCAGTACATGAAGGGGGCCCACAGGAAGGCTGGGAAGGGACTTATTGCAAGGGCTTGTTGTGATAGGATAAGAGGGAATGGGTTGAAGCTCGAGGAGGATGAATTTAGGCTGGAGATGAGGAAGAAATTCTTTCCTGTGAGGGTGGTGAGGCACCAGAACAGGTTGCCCAGGGAGGTTGTGGCTGTCCCCTCCCTGAAGGTGTTCAAAGCCAGGCTGAGAGCAACCTGGGCTAGTGGAAAGTGTCCCTGCCTGTGGCAGAGGGGTTGGAACCTGATGATCTCTAATCATAGAATCAGTCAGTCTTGGAAGGGACCACAAGGATCATAAGAATCATAGAATGGTAAGGTTGGAAGGGACCACAAGGATCATAAGAATCATAGAATGGTAAGGTTGGAAGGGACCTTAAGGATCATAGAATCATAGAATGGTAAGGTTGGAAGGGACCTCAAGGAGCATAGAATCATAGAATGGTAAGGCTGGAAGGGACCTCAAGGAGCATAAGAATCATAGAATGGTAAGGTTGGAAGGGGCCTCAAGGATCATAGAATCATAGAATGGTAAGGTTGGAAGGGACCTCAAGGATCATCCAGTTCCAACCCCCTGCCACGGGTAGGGACACCTCCCACTAGATCAGGCTGTCCAGAGCCTCATCCAGCCTGACCTTAAACACCTCCAGGGATGAGGCTGCCTTTAAACTCCCTTCCAACCCAACCCATTCCATGAATTACTCCTGGGAGGCTTTCGGGCTTTGCTCAGCCCTGCATGCCAACCCCCTTCTGCTTCCCCAGCCTCGCAGCTCCCTCCAAACCCATCACAAAGAGCCATTGTAGGGCCTGCCCGTGGTGTGCCTCACGCTCCTGGCTCGCAGCAGCCAGCACAGCCGTGGTCGGAAGAGGCACCTCTTGCCCACTTAGCTGGGAGATAAAGGCTGATTTGTCTGGAGTGGGAGGGAAGCCTCGGGGCTGTGCTGCTGCCAGCTTTCGTGGTGCCGCTTGCCTGCTTCGGCTGCCGCCGCTGAGCTGGCCAGGAGAGCTCGCAGGGCTCCCCGGCATGGTGAGAACCCCCTGAGCCCTGGTTCTCACCTCTCTGGGCTTGTTTAGGCTGGAGAAAAGGAGGGCTCAGGGGAGGCTTTCTCACTCTCTGCAAGCTCCCTGAAATGAGTTTGGTTTGGGTTTTTTTAGAGCAGTGGGGGTTGGTCTGTTCAACTGAGTGATAGGAGGAGAGGAAATGCTTCAAGCTGCAGCAGGGGAGGTTTAGAATCATGGAATCATAGAATCATGGAATCATGGAAACATAGAATCATAGAAACATAGAATCATGGAATCAGAATCATAGAGTCATGGAATCATGGAAACATAGAATCATGGAATCACAGAATCATAGAAACATAGAATCATGGAATCATGGAAACAGAATCATAGAATCATAGAATCATGGAATCATAGAAACATAGAATCATGGAATCATAGAAACATAGAATCATGGAATCAGAATCATAGAATAATGGAATCATAGAATCATAGAAACATAGAATCATGGAATCATGGAATCATAGAAACATAGAATCATGGAATCA
>VWZE01015552.1:0-24897 GCA_013396675.1 Eubucco bourcierii
AATACACCCCAGGATCCCATTGGCCTTCTTGGCCAAAACGGCACCTTTCTGTCCCATGGATAACAACTTATCCACCAGAACTCCCAGGTCCCTCTCCACAGGGCTGCTCTTTAGCAGATCACCTCCCAACCTGTACTGGTACAGTTTATCATCCCCAGGTGCAGGACTCTGCACTTGTGAACCTCATTTGGTTCCTCTGTGCCCAGCTCTCCAGTCTGTCTAGCTGGATGACTGCACAACCTTCAGCTGTATGAGCCAAGTCTTCCAGTTTGGTGCCATCAGCAAACTTGCTGAGCAGACACTCTGTCTTCTCATCAATGTCATTGATGAAGATGTTGAACAACAGTGGGCCCAACACTGATCCCTGGGGAACTCCACTAGTTACAGCTCTCCAGCTGGACCTGGCATCATTGATCACCACTCTTTGAACTCTGTCTTGTAACCAGTTCCTAATCCACCTCACTGTCTCCTCTTCCGTCCCACGCTTCCTGAGCTTACTCACTAAGATGTCGTTGGAGACAGTGTCAAAGGCCTTGCTGAGATCAAGGTAGGCTACATCCACTGATCTCCCTGAATCTACCCATTCAGGGAGACGAGTGGATCTTGTCTACCTTGACGCTGATTGCTGCTGGAAGAAGTGGGGGATGGCTATTGTGAGTACTTGACCTACCACTTGTATAAGCAATATTTTACTACATTCAATGTTCTCAGTGTAAGGGAGACTTGAATTGAGAAGGATTGTTTAAGGATTCATGTGCATTGAAATGTAGCTCAACAGGTGCTTTGTGAGTGTAGTTGACAACCAACCAGCTTATATACTTTAATAAAAATCAGAACTTTAATTCTAGAAGCTTGTAGGAACAAAATTAAGTTGATCTTTTAAAAGAACGTATTCCTATAAATGACTGTTTCTTGTTGCACTTCTTTCTTAAGACAATTTTAAAGTAGATTTAATCGCAGAATCTCAGAATTAACCAGGTTGAAAAAGACCTTTGAGATCGTCAAGTCCAACTTATTACTTAACACCACCTAATTAACTAAACCATAGCACTAAGTGCCTCATTCATTTGCTTTTTAAACACCTCCAGGAATGGTGACTCCCCCACCTCCTTGGGCAACCTGTTCCAATTGGCAATCGCTCTTTCTGTGAAGAACTTCTTCCTAACATCCAGCTTAAACCTGTCCTGGCACAGTTAGAGATGGTGTCCTCTTGTTCTGTCACTGGTTGCCTGGGGAAAAAAGTGTTATTCCTTATGAAAAGAGGGAAAACTTTTAGAATTAAACATGGATGATAACTATGGCATTGTTGTGGGTGTATTGTGCTAAAACCCATTCTTATATTACTGTGGCTCTGATATATATATATATATATATATATAGGAAGCAGTGCCTGTCCAATGCTAATCAGTTTTGAGCCCCTCACTACAAGGATATTGAGGTGGTGGTGCATGTCCAAAGGAAGTGAGCAAATCTGATAAAAACTCTAGAGAATAAGTCTTATGAGGAACAGCTGAAGGAACTGGGGTTGTTTAGCCTGAGGAGGAGGAGTCTGAAGTGAGACTTTCTATAACTACCTGACGAGAGGTTGTGTTGAGGTGGAGGTCAGTGTCTTCTCCCAAGTAACAAGTGATAGGGCAAAAGAAAACAACCTCAAGTTGTGCCAGGGGAGGTTTAGATTAGACATTAGAAAAAATTTCCTCACCAAAAGGATTGTCAAGCACTGGAACAGTCTGTCTATGAAAGTGGTGTAGTCACCATCTCTGGAGGTATTTAAAAGATGTGTAGATGTGGTGCTAAGGGACATGGCTTAGTAGTGGAGTTGACAGTGCTGGGTTAACAACTGGATTCAATCTCAAAGGGATTTTCCAACTGTTGTGGTTTGTTTGTGCAAGAGTGCAACAGTGAGATCTTCTACTTTATTCTTTTTCTGAGGAAAAAGGGCAGTAAAATAATAACACTCTCTCTGAATTAGAGAAAGGTTGTATTTAAAGATACGCAAGAGAAGATACAGCATACATGAATCCTTAACACCTAATGCAGATACAGGATTCAGGAGAATACCCCCCAAAGTCTTCCTCCTCAGTCAAACAAAAAACCACCACCAAAACCCCAGTGCTCATTGTCTCTCATCCCCCATTGTCTCCCATTTAGGCCCAAACAGGCCAGATTCACTGTGGCTGCTGTGGCCTACCACAGGGTCCTCCTACATGATTATCTAGTTACCAGATAAGATCCCTTTGGAGAGTTGAAGAGACAGGGAGAAAAGAGAACAAATTGACCTTGCTGCTTACTTTTAAAGTGTTTTCAGGATTTTGGGATTGAATAACATAATTATGATACCTGAGGGTGACTAGTTTGTCCCTTGGGATGGATCTTGGTCTCTGTAGTTTTCTTAGAGACTGGAATAACCTGGAACCCGTCAAACCATGACACCAATCTAAACAACTCTATGATAAAAGAAAACTAAGTTCTGTTCTCCATAGACTATTTTCAGCAGAATGAGTGCTACCTTTTGGTGTTGTATTTGAAAGGCCATGTTGATGTTGGTGGTTTGTGCATAAATGGCAAGAAAAAGCTTACTTCGAGTGATAATCATCCTTGATTGTTGGGAAACTTTATTGTGCATGGATGCACTAGGATGTGGGATGCAGAGAGAATCTGCATTGTCCTTTAGGATTTAGGTGCTGGCAGAAGGAAGGCTGATTCTTCCTGGTAGTCCACACTCTTGCTGATGGGCTTCCTTCACAAAAGGGTGCTGTAATTATTCTCAGTTCTTTAGCACCCTGCTATGTTTAACTATGTTCACTTTGTCTGGTACATCTTTAAAAAAGGACACATTTCCTTTTTTAAACAACAATCTTAACTCAGAGATGTGTGCTGTAGTGTTTGCTTTAAGGAACTGAAAGGCAACACCAGCATGTTTTGCAGAAATGAGAAGTGCTTTAGTGTAATTTCTCCCTGCTGTTGTGGAATCCAAGTATTTCGAGGTTATCTGAATTTCTCTAGAAAGCTACTGCTGTTTAACATTGTCTTAAAATAGCTTTTATTGTAATTTTAGCCTTCCCCTCCCTTAAGCATATTAGTCATTTCAAATGGGTAACAAGTAACATCCTAAACCCTCAAGCAGCTGAGATACCTGAATGTATGAGTTCTTTGAAAGCAAAAGCCCTGAGAGATGGGGCTGTAGAAAGCTGTGGGCTACTTGCCCATTTGAACATATGCTTCTTGTCTTGGACCAGGGTCTGGGTTTCTAATAAATTGCTGCAAACACTGCAGCCTTTGAGCTGTCCATGAGATTTTTTTGAGAACTACTGAATGCTTTCCTTTTACAGTTCATTATTTAGCTGCTGGTTTTGCTGCTTTTATTTCCTTTGTTTTGTGATGTAGGAGATTGTGTTGCACATTTTAGGTTTTTGGTTTTTTTTTTGTACAGGTGAGACTGGTGAAATAAATTAGTCTACCCAGTATCTAAAGGGGGCCTACAGGAAGGCTGGGGAAGGCTTATTTACAAGGTCTTGCAATGACAGGACAAGGGGCAATGGATTTAAACTGGCAGAGGGGAGATTTAAACTGGATGTTAGGAGGAAGTTATTTACAGTGAGGGTGGTGAGAAACCGGCACAGGTTGCCCAGGGAGGTTGTGGCTGCTCTCCCCCTGAAGGTGTTCAAAGCCAGGTTGGAGGAGGCCTTGAGTGACCTGTCCTAGTGGGAGGTGTCCCTGCCTATGGCAGGGGGTTGGAACTCGACGATCTTTGAGGTCCCTTCCAACCTTACCATTCTATGATTGTTATTAATAGCCATGTATCATAGAATCATTGTGCACATTCAGGTTTCTTAGTATTTGCTGTTTAAAATGACCAGAATATGTGTTTTGAGTAAAATTCTGGGACAGGTAATTCCTAAGAATTCTGTTTCACCTTCTATTTTGATCTTAAGGAGTTAATATACTGTAGCTTAATTTCCAGATAAATTGATACATTAGATCTTGAGCTGTTTGTTAAAGCATGCATTCTCTCAGACTCACCAGCTGCTGATCCCAGAGCCTGCTGTGTTACCTCTGCTCTGCTGTGCCATTTTCCTCAGTGGTGCCCAGACCTGCCTTGAGCAACATTTGTGTGCTGCTTTTTCTTCTTTGAATGATAACAATTTCCTCCTCTTACCTCACAAGCTGTAGGATGCTTGTAGGATGCAGCCAGCACGGGACAGCAAGGGCTGACTGCGGGTTCTCCGTGTGGTTTTGGCAAAGGACCAGTCTTCCTTCTCAGCAGCAGATGGGTGACTTTGATCTCCTAGTTCTTCTAGATGTCTTTAGGAAGCTGACAGCATTTCCTCATAGCCATAACTGCTTTTATCACACAACTCTTTTTCAAATGGCCTGGCTGTTTACCAGCTGGCACTATCTCTCTTGCAAGAGAACCTTCACTTCAGTTCTCATCACATCATCCTGCCCATTCTGCCCCAGGATTCCCTCTGTTGATGTGAATGGCACCACTGTGCTTTGACAGGAGTTATAATGGGAAAGCAATTCTTCTTTGGTGCATCAGAGCAAGTAGGAGATGTGATGTCTACTGTCCTCCTGAAAATTCACTGTTTAACTCTCAGCGCTTCTGCTCTGTTGCTTGTTCCTCTCCTGGCTTTTATTCTCGCAGATGTAGAGGTCACCACTTTGCAGGTTCCAGAAAGAACCAACCGCATAAGGTGTTCCAGGTGTTTGTGTAATTCTGTCTATGCTGTGTCTCTCAAAAATCCACAAATGCATATCTAGCTCAGTAGATTTAATTTCTTTTTCCTCATGAGGAGTTTTTAATATATAAGCTCAGGATGAGACTTGCAGGCTCCATCTCCTCCATATTTAATTCTCTTTTCTAAAGTATTACTTTCCCTTGAAGGAAGTACATGTTTAGATTAGAGAGAAGCACATGAAAAATCCATGTGGGTTTTTCCTCTTCAAAAGTATATCAGATCTTCTTACAGCCTGCTTTTTTGTCTTGGGTATGCATTAGGGTAAGGAGTTTATTTTACTAACAACAAGGCAGATGGATCAAAGAGGATCAGTTACTGGATAATACTTGAAATGAGGAGGCAGGTGAAATTATGTTTCCAGTAATGTCTTTTAAGTAGATACGTTTTTGTTTGTTTGTTTTCTGTTTATTGATATTTACGTAGACACTGTTTTACAAGGAAACTCAAGTGGATTTTGGTTTTCTACCCTCCAGCATACAAGGAGACCATGTAAGGAAAGGCTTACCACAAGGGTATGAAGTCTAAAGTAAGAAATAGCCCAAGCTGACTCTCTTGATTCTGTTATCTTTAATAAAAGCACTGGCATCATTCAAGATACTCCTTTGCTAAAGGAGCATCTTGATTAATGCAAGAAGATGGAATTGGGTAGTGGTTGAAATGGAGGTGGTGAAACTTGAGTGTCTCCCTTTGGAGCTCTTCTGTCCTACACAAACTCATCTGTTGAAGACATCTATGTAATCAAGGTTTTATGTCTGGCTTTCTCTCATGAATTTCCACATTCTTGTTAAGGGTTTATTATCTTTTGTGTGTTTGGCAGTGCCCTGTTTTACTTGTGAAGTGTTAGACTTTCCTTCTGTGGCAGCATATAGTGCCAAAGGTGCTGAGATCAGTGGGGTGCTGCAGTCTGCGGTCAGTAGTGTTGGAAGTCTTTTGCAGTACTTTAGATTGGACCACCAGAAATGCAGCTGGCTTGCAAGATCCAGATATTTAACCACAAAACTTTATTTCTTTTGAGACTCTGATGTGCTGCTCTGAGGCTGTGAGCAGCAAGTTGTCGATATAGCTTGGTGTGTTTTCTTCAGCTAGAGAGACTTTTTAATGTTTTAAATCAAAGATGGAAAAAGTAGGGTAAGTTGTCTGCATTTCGAGTTTTGGTTTTCTCGTTGTTGTGAATATAATTTGTATGTAGATCTCTCCTAGGTTTCTAATAAAGGCTAATGAGGTCTTTTCAGAGGAGGTATTAGGATCAAGAAAGCTGGTTATAGAAATCCAAAATCACTGCGTCCTTATTATGTCTTCAGGACTTAGTAGTAATCAGCAAAAACTTTCTTTGCAATGAATGAGCGAGTGACATTTAAAACTCCATCTGTTGCCTACGGTGCGGTGCTGCACGATGTGTTTCAGTGGGTGATGGGATGATTAATTTTGGTTCCCATTCATGCCGCATAAAATATTCTCAGAGCAGGGAATGACTCCAGCCCTTGCTGAACTGCAGCATGTGTGGTGCTTGTAGGAAATCTCAACTGCTGTTTACTTCCAGCTTGTACGCCAAGAAAGGATCGGGGCTGCATTTTGCATTCACCCACGCAGCTCCGTAGCAAGCTATGCAAAAATACTGATGATCGTGGTGTGCTGACCTGCCTGCTTTTGAGGGATGGCTTTGTCACCAGTGCCACTGCAGCTTTCTCTTCTTTATGGATGCTGTGACCAGAGAAATGGCCTGGCCCCATAAGCAAGCACCACCTTTGGATCTTGGGATGGAATAGCGGTCTTACTTTGCTATCTCGCTGTCCTTCAGACAAGCCATGATCTGATGCTTAGACTCGTTGTAGAGTTTTAGCCCAAAATACTCCCCCCTGGTTTCCTGGTCCTTGCTTTTGAAAGAGTAGAGGTAAAAAGAGGAGATAATGAACTGCTGCTCCCTGCTGTCCTATCCACCCACTTTCCTGGCTTTCTGCATAGTCCTTTAGTTTGCCCTGGCATGGTACAGATTCATGGAGGAGCACGACTGGTCCGTGCCTTCATCCTCCTGTCCCATATGATGCTCATGATGTGCCAGAGAGGATTTTATTTTCCTCCTGCTACTACCAACCACGTGGGGTTATGGACAGAGAGAATAAGTTGAATATAGATGGCAGTGTGTTGTGTGTGTTTTTGGTGTTTTGGTTTTTTTTTGTTTGTTTTTTTTTTTCACTTGCCTATTCATGTATGCTTATATTTGGGGCTTCTGGGATGCTGTAGATAAAAAGTGAGTAAATCTCAGGTACTCTGAGAGTGCTGCGCTGTGTCTTCATCCGTTTCGTTGCGCTTACACACAAAATACTCCTCTTTTATCCTGGCACTGCAGTCAGATACTGCAGTAGCTTGTTTCTATTAATAGCTCTGATCTCACCGTCTCTTAGCATTTTGGTGAGTTTTGACATTTTCGGAAGTGGAAGCCCCGCTGGAAAAAAACGTGCCTGAGCTACCTAACCACTGCGCGGGCTGCTGCCTGCACCGCTGCCCACTGCTCCCAGCACTATGCAGGCAGAGCAGGCATTTCCCAGGTAGGGGAAACTTATTTCACAATAATCTAAAGACACTCAAATAACTCAAGTTTTACTTCCACTGCAGCTCCCTCAGCTGTGCCTGAAGCAAGCAATTTCTCCTTGCCTCCTTTCCAAACTGATTTCAAGACAAACTAAGGCGCTGGGTTTTAGGAAACGGCAATTTGTGGCTTTAAAGCCTGCCTGCACCCTGCTCCTGACACGCTGAAGTAATTTCTGCCAGCAACCACCTGGTGTTTGAAGGCTCTGCAAAATTCGGGAAATTTTCTAAAAATCAAAAGCTAGGCAGCAAGGGCAGCCCCCCAGGAAATAGTCAGTGGAACAAACACAAGATATTTTGCTTCTGCACTGATGAAAGCATCTGAGAAGAATGCTTGGAACAGGAGGTCTGTGCACACACATTCTCAGCGTCCCAGAACTCACACCATGCCAGGAAGGAATTGATTCACAGCTCAGTGGGATGGGGTTGTCTCCGATGGCAACAGCCAAGGACTTGGAGATGCTGAGCACGGGCTCTTGGGTTTTGTATTTATGTTTTTTGTGTGTACTGGAAGGCTGACATGCTACTATTGGCAGAATCTGTCTGGAGGGCAATGCTTGCATGCCAGTAATTAGAAAGTGAACTTATTAGTTAGAAATAAAGTGCAAGTCTAGAGAGGGTGGGAGATGGGGGGACAAGCTGAGTCAGTGGTTTCTGGAAAGCCCTGGCTGGGAGGTTCAGCTGCAGCCATCCAGAGGAGCGTCCCCTGCCTGGTGTGCAGCAATTTGGAAAGGCACCAGGGACTATAGAGTTACTGTAGGAGAGACATGCTCTTTTCTTGGGGGTTTGTGCACTCTGTCTCCTAAGCTCGATCCGTCACAGACACACGTGGTGGTATGTCCCTACTTTATATACTCTCAGGGCTTGCGGGAGGGTGCTGCTGTTCTTTCTTCAGCCTTTACCAGACACTCGTTCCCAGAGTTTTGCAGTAGATTTGGGGTGGTTAATGATTTCTTCCTTCAAGCCAGAAGGAATTGTCGAGCAAAGGAGAGCAGGGCAACTGAAAAGGAGCTGTGGAAATTCCGTGGGACGGACTCTGTGCCGGCAAGAGGGAGGAGGTCTCGAGGAAAACATTTCATGCACTTTCCATTTGAAGGTGATGTCTTTAAAGTGTGAGCGAGGCAGTATTCTGTGCTACTTAAATTTAAAAAGGAATTAAAAGAGTCTTTCTGGTGACAGCATTTGGTTTTTAAAATAAAAAGTATTGAGAAATATTGAGAAATATTTTTGAAGTTCAGATTAAGTAAAGATTTGCTGAAATGAGATTTGAGCCTGAATCATGGCTTCAGATGTCCCGTGTCTGTCTAATACTGAAATGTTATTTTAACACACTTTTCCAGGGTGTTTTCAGAACTGAGTTATCCTATGTTTTCATCCTTTAAGGACATTTATGAAAATGCTGTATCATAGGAGAAAAAAATAGTTATCACTGTTACTTTTATTTAAATAATTTAATATCTAAATAGTGTCACTTTCTCCTAATCCCTTCCAATATGTTCAGTACTTGTAGAGAAGTTATTTTCCATTTTGGAGCATGGAAGAAACTCAACATATGACTGATCTGATAATGTGTTTTATCTGCAGCCTTTATGTGAAATGTTAAACATTTTTTTTTTAGGAAACACACCCTTGCTTTCAAGTTTGAGATTATCAGTTTATTTTACAGCAAGTGTGTTTAACAACTTCAGTGTATTTAAGATGACTTCCACTCAGTGGTGTTATGGGCAAGCTGTGAGATGTCAAATTTGCAATCTCCGCCACGAGGCTGCTCTGTGCCGGCAATCGATGGGGACTAGAATGCTTTGGGTCTTAATTAACGTACAACACACAGGCAGTTCTTTGATGCATGGCCATGTTTTATTTATTTTAGGAGGAAAAACCAGCAGTGTTTCTAACTTGGTATAAAAATAATGGTAACTTGACTGTGGGGAAAAAAAAATCCTACATGCCTAGGTTAAAAAAAAAAAATTAAAAAAAATATCCTCCTGTTTTCTCCTTCTGTTCTTACAGGGAAGAGAGAGGCAGGGAGAACATAAGATTTATTATTCATAATCACAATCTTGTCTTCTAATTCATGGGTTTGGCATTTGTCATTAGAACTCTGAATATAGGCTTTGTGCTTTTGCTAACGTCATGAATCTGATTGTATTAATATGTTCTCAAGGCAGAACTTATAAAAGCAATTTGCTGGTCTACCATAAAATATTCATAAGAATACAGGCTTTTTTGTTTTGTTGATGTGTTCATTTAGCAGAGAAGGTTTTATTGTTTTCAGGAGGGCTCTGTAGGTCAGAAGCACTTGCCACTTCTGTGGGGAACTCATGGCATTTCAAATAGGGTTTTTTTGAGACTGAAATAGTAAGAGTCTGGGATGACGCAGCCTCTGCTGAGACTCTGAATGGGAATTGTGGTCGTGATCTCTGCAGCTGGCACCCCGTGCCCGTATGTCGGGCATTTCAGGGGGGGGATGCATCCCCTCAGATGGGAAATTGGAGATTGATCAAGTTTCTTGGGTCTGTTATCCAGCATGGCACAAGTTAAGGCTGTTATCAGGGAGTAAAGCAGGAGTCATTTATCACAAGACACAATCACAAGTTGTAGTGATCACAAGCAGTAGTTTATTCCTTCTGGCTGAGACTGGATTTATTTTAAGATGTTGAAAGGTTTCATTTTCTGGTTTTAGGAAATGCAGTGTTTGGATCATAAAGGTGCGTGTGGGAAAGCACACATGGATTGCAAGGAAAATTGCATTTAGCCTAAATAGCTCTGACAAATTCCATGAGCTGTATTGAAGATAAACAGATTTACGTGGAGACTGGGTAAGCGGGAGCAAGTGACTGCTACCTCTGTATTAGTAACACTGACCTTTAGTCCACATGTATAAAAGATGGGAGATGTTATTGCCAGGTGCTCAGAAATCTTTGGCTTGACATAAAAATAGTCAATGCATTTAAAAGGCTTGTGATTCACAGAGCCCGCTGCACTGTTTGGCTTACTGACTCACTTGCTTTGATCCTCTAGGATTAACTGTTTCAAGCTCTGCTGGAGCCTTGGAGGCTGTAGAGTTGCATTAAATCTTAATCAAGATTATTTTGGGGGAGTTTTGCAGTGCTAGGGCATTTTTTTTCTATAAATCTGGAACTGGAGGAGTAACATTGTGACTCCAGCAATGCTTGCTCATGTCTGTGTGTAGCACCTGGCTGACTGGACATTACTTCCACATGGATCCTGTTCATTGGCAATGGTCAAGTTTGTCTTCATTATTGTTCTGGAGTGATTGGTGTAGGTCTGGTTTGATGGAGTAAGACCAACACCCAAGTTGTACAATGCTGTTTCAACTGCTGTTAAAGGTGGATCTAATTCATACTGGAAAGCTGCTGCCCCCAGAGAAATGGTGTGGCAGCCCATGAACTTACCCAAGATTTGCCACCCAAAAATATTGCTGCTGTTCCAGGAATTATCACTGTGTGCCTTTTGGAACGTACAGTAGTTAGATTAGCATGCTCAGGGTATAATATCCATATGCAGGTGGCTAAAGTGGACTTTTGATAGCCACAATGTGTCACATCCAAGGGCAGGTTCTCTTTAATAGACCTATCTCCTACACAGTGACCCATTTGGTAAATGAAGGAAAGGCTGTGTATGCTGTTTATCTGGACTTTAGAAAAGCTTTAGACATCACAGTATCCTCCTGGAGAAACATGCTGCTTATGGCTTGAATGGTTGGCTAATTCACTGGGTTAAGAACTGGCTGGATGGTCAGGCTCGAAGAAGGGTGGTGAATGGAGTTAAATCCAGTTGGCAGCCAATCACTAGTGGTGTTCTCCATGTCTCAGTATTTGGACCAGTTCTCTTTAATGTCTTTATCAATGAGATGAATGAGGGAATTGAGCGCATCCCCAGTAAGGTTGCCGATGACGCTAAACAGAGTGGCAGTATTGATCTGCAAAGAGATCAACAGTCTGAATCAATGGACTGAGGTCAATTATATGAAGTTTAACAAAGCCAAGTTGCAGGACCTGTACTTGGGTCATACCAACTCTATGCAATGCTATAGGCTGAGGTGCAAAGTGGCTGGAAAGTTGCCTGGTGGAAAAGGACCTGGGGGTGCTGGTTGACAGCCATCTGAACACGAACCAACAGTGTACTCAGGTGGCCAAGAAGGCCAGCAGCACCCTGGACCGCATCAGGAATCGTGTGACCAGCAGGAGTAAGGAAGTGATTGTGCTCCTGTAGTGGGCCCTGGTCAGGCTGTACCTCACATACTGTGTTTGGGCCACTCTCTACAAGATGGACATTGAGTTGCTGAAGTGAGTCCAGAGAAGGGCA
This sequence comes from Eubucco bourcierii, assembly GCA_013396675.1. NCBI lineage: Eukaryota > Metazoa > Chordata > Aves > Piciformes > Ramphastidae > Eubucco > Eubucco bourcierii. Next base: position 11,658 of record VWZE01015552.1, read on the forward strand.
ACAAAGCTAGCAAAGGGTTTGGAAAACAAGTCTTATGAGGAACACCTGAGGGAACTGGGATTCTTTACTCTGGAGGAGGCTAAGGAGTGACCTTGCTCTGTACCAGCTATTAGAAAGGATGTTGTAGTAAAGTGTGGGTTGGTCTCTTCTTCTTGGTATCAGGTGATGGAAAGAGAAGAAATGGGCTAAAATTGTACTGGGGAAACTTTAGATTGGATATTAGGAAAAATTTCTTTCCTGCAAGAGTGGTCAAACTTTGGATGAGATTGCCCAGGGAGGTGGAGTCACCATCCCCAGCGGTGTTTGAGAAGTGTGTAGACATGGCACATGGTTTAATGGCCACAGTGGTGTTAGGTCGATGGTTGGACTCAATGATCTTAGAGGTCTATTCCAACCACAACAATTCTGTGGTTCTGTCACTGCCTCTTGGGGTTGTCTTGATTTGCTTTGTAAAAACACAAATTAATTTGTGTTTGGACACTCTTTTGTTCTGTCTTCCTGTTTTCCATATACATCCAACATAGTAATGGGATTTTTTCCTGGCATGGAAGCTTTACTCTCTTGCTTTTTTAAGACACATCCCATTTCCCACAGTCCTTGTGACAGTTGATGGTTTCTGATGGCACTTCTGGCCCCATACACCATCCTGCTGCAGCAGGTACTGTAGAGAGAGAGTTTTGCTGGAGCTTGAGCAGTACTGCAGGGATCCAAAATGTTCCCCCATCACTTTGAAATTCTGGCAAAGCTGGATCTAATTTAAAGCATTGCATCTAAGATGAGAAGTTTCTGAAGCGATAGTCCTTGAAACGAAGTAGCCTCCGCAAAGCTGGTTTGGAGCTGTCAGCTCCCACTCGTGTGCGGGGAAAGCGGATGGAGAGGGTTTTTTTCTGCACGAGCGGCTGCAGCAGTTGCCATAGAGATGCTCTGTGGGCAGGAATGGGAAGGGGCTGACCACAGTACTCGTCATGCAGGAAAGCATTGTCCGTTCCTAAGGAGGGCTTAGGAACATGGTGTCTGGGTGGGTTTGAATGGTTATCTGTAGATGAGTGTGATGTTCTGCCCAAAATCCTTTGCTGTGGCTTGGTGACCCATGGTGAGGAATCTCAGCTCTGGTCGTGTGGGGGAGAGAGGAGAGTGAGGAAAAGGCCACAGGAAGGAAAACAATAGGGAAGTGGAGGGAAGAGCTTGTGGGTTGAAAAATAGCAACACTTCCAGTAATGTGACCTTTTGCAGAAAATGTTTCCATCCAAATAAGAAAGCCTTCTCCTCCTACTCCCCAGCAGAAGCTGAGCGTAGGGAGGGGGAACCATGCTGCTTTTGCACATGTACTGCGCTACTCTTTTGCCCACTTTGGAGGGATCCTAGGTGACAGAGCTGGCTCTGGGGAGTAGGAGGTGGCCTCTGCATCCTGTGAGTGGCCACAGAGTGTTAGGCAGGTGGGACAAAGTGGTGGGGCATTGGCTATCTGATGGGGCCTGGGGTTCAGATGGTGAATGGGGAGCACAGCTGCCCCAGCCTTAGAGGTTTGTTTGTAGTCTTGGAGGAGAGGATGGGCACCTGGGGGTTCCAGAGACACAACCAACTGGGAAGTACACAAGACTTCAGCCCCTCTTCCCTAAAAGCATTTAAAAACCTCAGATAATTCTGTAATGCCCTCCTCTCTCTTTTTTGCATATTTGTTTTCGGACTGAAGGGGTGGTGGTTTGGTTTTGGTGGTGTTTTGGGGTTTTGTGTGTTTTGGTTTGTCTTGCCCTTTTTTTTTTTTTTTTTTTACACTGTGTTTTCCATTTCCTACACTAAGCTGTATTTCTCTACTAAACTGTATTTTTCTGCTTTTCAAGAAGTGATGTTCTTCCTGAAACTGGTCTCATGTAGACTGAGCAAAATTTCTACACTGATGTCTTGGCACAGGATTTTTTGTTTGCTTGGTTTCTGTCTTCGGCTCCAGCAGCACTGTCCTGGCTGTGCTTTTTAAAACCCCACCACTTTGCTTAGCATCCTTCTTTTCAAGCAGCTGCTACCAACAATGGAGTTGTCTTTCCAGTGGTCCCTGTCCCTGCATTGTGGCCTTGCACTTGGCAACAGGGCAGTTCATTTTGGTTTACTTGGGGCCACCTTATAATACACCGCAGATTTTCTGAATTACTCTACTTTTTTTTAATTTATGTTCTTTTTCTGTGCCTTTGTTTCATGTAGCCCCAGGTTTTACCAATATCAGCTTCTTACATGTTTCTCTGTTACTGGCAAAAATAAACTGTATTAGAACTGTTTCCCTGGGATTCATGATACTAATGCCCAGGTAGAGGTTATATGTGGACATTTGACGGGTGTTCCCTCTGACTGTTCTGGGGAGATGGCACAGAAGGTTAACAGTGTTCCATGTTCAGCACAGGGTTCTCAGTTGTTTCTAATGATTTGCAGTTGATTTCAGGTCATCTTTTGAGGACAGGCTACTTGGAGGGGTAGAGTCAGCTTGTTCTGTGCCCCCATCACAGCCTTGAGGTGGCTGAAACAAGACCAAAGGTTTAATTATCAGGCTTGATGTGAAATACGAGTTTAATTCCATATAAAACGAAAACTCCTCTTCAAGTACTGTCATACAAGTCATACAGGTGATGAAAGGTAGTGGTTTATCTTAGTAAAACCTTTCCTTAGGCCTTTCACAGCTCCTAAACATTTTCCATGCTTTTTCCATTTGAACTGGATTTTAGTTCACCATCTAGTTTGTTTGTAGGCAGGAAGACATTCGCTTTGTCACAGTAAAACTGACTTGACTTTTGCTTTGGATGGTTGTCTGTCCTGCTGGAACTGACCTCGTGGTGGCTTGTACTGTTGATTTTGTAGTAAGGCAGTATCACTACCTCTGTGCTATCTCACAGACTTTTTCAGGCACATGTGGAGATGACTCCTGGGCAAACCCTGGGTAACTCTTCAAGGTGGAGTAGGTGTTTTAGCAGATGTGTGAGTGATCCAGCTTCAGTGATGCTGCTGATGCTCCCTCCTAACTTTACACAAACACATCTTAATAATTAAAAAAAAAAAAAAAAAGAGATAAAATGAAAACACCAACCAACCAAGAAAAAAAAACTAACACCTTTATTCTCCAGTTTTGTTTGAAGGGTTAGCCTCTCTTATTCTGCAGACAATGCTCATTCAAAGGTGTCAGAAGAGTTACTGAATGATTGCCCTGTAGAGAGAGGCATTAAATATGGCAAATGTAAGAGTACGCATGGAATGCAGAACTGTCATTCAGGTGGAATGTAGACATTGTTAGTCATTCATGGTATGGCAGTATTTTATTTTTAGCAGAAATAAGGTGGATTCAGTTATTACAGGGGTGTTTTTGTAGTTCATACAATGGTCAGAGTTGGAAGGGACCTCCAAAGGTCATGTAATCCAGCCCCCTCTGCAGAAAGCAGGGACATCCTCAACTAGATCAGGTTGCCCAGAGCCCTTTTGAGCCTGACCTTAAATATCTTCAAGGATGGAGATGTTTAACTATCTACTTAGGCAACATGTTCCAGTGTTCAGCTAATCTCATGATAAAGAAGTTGTTTATAACATCCAATCTAAATCTGCTCTTCTCTAGTTTTAAAGCCATTGCTCCTCGTCCTATCACTACAGGCCTTTGAGAACAGACTATCCTCCTTGTAGGCCCCCTTCAGGTACTGGAAGGTCTCTAATAGGTCTCCCCAGAGTCTTCTCTTCTGCAGACTGAACAACCCCAACTCCCTCCCTGTCTTCATAGCAGAGGTGCTCCAAACCCCTGATCATTTTTGTGGCCCTCCTCTGGACCTGCTCCATCATATCCATGTCCTTGCTGTATTGAGGGTAGTTATCTTGCACCCTTTGTTACAAAATGATTCTTAATCTGCAGGGGAATGCTTTTTGTGGAAAAGAACTGATATTTATAGCAGAGATATGCAGGGTGATTGCCTTCCCTGTTACCTTCTCTTCACATACATATCTTGGAGCATGCTTCTGTTCTCTACCTGCTGGTGGCTGTGTTTCAGGTTTGTCCCACTTGGAGTTTGAATGACAGAGGCAAGTCTGAATGGTCACCATTTCAAGAAATGTCAGGGGATTAAAGGGACCTCTGGAGATCATCATCTAGTCCAATCCCCTTGAACCAGGTCTACCTAATGCAGATTGCACAACGATTACACCTAGGCAGGGTTTGTATCTTGCCAGAGAAGGAGACTCTATAGCTTCTCTTGGCACCCTGTCACAGTGCTCTGTCACCCCCACAGTGAAGTTTTTCCTCATGTTCAGTTGAATTTCACATATTTCAACTTGTGCCCATTGCTCCTTGTCCTGTTACTGAGCACCACTAACAAGAGTTATAAATATGTTTAAGATCCTGTTTCAGTTTTCTCTTCTCCAAAATAAATAACCTCAGGTCTCTCAGCCTTTCTTTATTACAAGTGTCTTCCTCATCTTTGTAATCTTCCACTGGACTCTCTCCAATAGTTCCCCATCTCTCCTGAACTGGAGAGCCCAAAACCTGGATCCAGGACTCCAGTTGTTGCCTCGCTAGGGCAGAGTAGAGGGAGAAGAGAACTTCTTAATGCACCCTGAGAAAATATTGGCCTTGTTGACAATGAGGGCACATTGTTGGTTCATGCTTAACTTGTTACCCACTGGGACTTCAGGGTCCTTCTTCATAGAGGTGCTTTCCAGCAGACCAACCCCTAACCTGTACTGGTGCATGGGCTTATTCTTCCCTAGGTGCAGGACCCTACACTTGACTTTGAACTTCATTAGGTTCCTCTCCATCCAACTCTAGACCAAATCTATCCAAGTCTTACTGAATGGCAGCAAATCCACTCCTCCCAAAATGTCATCAGTAAATCTGCTGAGGGTGCACTTTGTCCCTTCTTCCAGGACGTGAATGAATATGGTGAATGAAACAGGACTCGGGACTGACCCACAGGCAACACTGCAAGTCTGCAACCAGACTGTGCTGCTGGTCACAACCCCCTGAACTCTGTCATTAAACCAGTTCTCAGTCCATCTCACTGCTTATTTCACCCATGTTTCCTAATCTTACTGATGAGAACATTATAAGAGATAGGGTTAAAAATTTCAACATGGGCTTTCAATCACTGCCTGCCCTGCAGTGTCCCCACATTGCCTGCAAGACACCTTTACACTTTGCTGGTGGTCACACCAAGTGTCATCTGTCACTGAAGCCCTTAGCAATTTATTCTGGTTACTTCATTACCTGTTTGCTTTTCTCTCAGCCCCTTTCCAAAATTGGTTATAAAGGATATAGCACACAGTGGATTTGTGCGTAAGTTTCTTCAAGTGGGACTCTCATGTTCTGACTGTAAGAGCCTGTCAGTTGATATGTCATAAGTCAAGACTGATCCTTTCTTTGAAGCCTTAGATTAATCTTTATCCTTCTTATTTCAGGTGGTACTAGAACAGTGGAGTAGAAGGGTCTATTTTGAATACACAGATGTAGAATACTATCAAGAAGGGTCAGACCAATTCGTGGAAGCCCTTTGGTTTTAGAATGTGTGTACATTTGTGGAAGTGGTGGCTGGAGGAAAACTTGAACATCTGTAATGCTTCTTTACTATCTAAAAATAGATACAAGTTTAATGGTGCTATTATTGGTTCAATCCATTATTCCTCAGGGTCTTTTCTGGATATTGTACATGAACTACGTCCCTTTGTGAATAGGGAATGCATTCATCTCTCCTCTCGTGTTTTCATATTGTAGTTGATGTGACCACAGCACTACCCTTGCAAGTTGCACCAACTTCAGTCCCAATGGACCTGCGTTTGGACCACCAGTTTTCCATGCCTGTGACGGAGCCAACGCTGCGGGAACAACAGCTCCAGCAGGAGCTCCTGGCACTGAAGCAGAAACAGCAGATCCAGAGACAAATCCTCATCGCTGAGTTCCAGCGGCAGCATGAGCAGCTCTCCCGGCAGCACGAGGCCCAACTGCATGAGCACATCAAAGTAAGCAATGGGCAACCCTGTGCTGGGTGACGTTTGAAAGCATCCCCTCACCAGGGGCCTGCATAGGCTCATTTATTTTGCGAGTGGGAATACTGATTTGGTAACCCCTGTTTGGAGAATGATGTTTTGTAAAGGATCAGGAGCACCAAGATTTAAAAGGGTAGTGAGGTAGAGGAGAAACAGCAAGATAATCTGGTGCAGAGAATCATAGAATGTTTTGGACTGAAAGGGGCGTTTAAAGGTAACCTAATCCAAACCTCTTGCAGTAAGCAGGGACATCAACTAGATCAGTTGCTCAGAGCCCTGTCCAACTTGACCTTGAGCATTTGCAGGGGTGAGACATCTGCCACCTCTCTGGGCAACCTATGCCAGTGTTTCACTGCACTTACTGTAAAAAGTGTCCTACTTACTGTTAGTCAACTGCTCTTTTTTAAGTGAAGGCCATTACTTCTTGTTCGTTTGCAACAGGCCCTTCTAAAAACACTACCTCTGTCTTTCTTATAGACCTCCTTTAAAGCACCGAAAGTCTCTCTAGAGCCTTCTCTTCTCCAACCCTCTCATATTTTTTTTGTGGCACTTCTCTGGGTCCACTCCAACAGGTCATGTCTCTCCTGTACTGATGACTCCAGATCTGGACACAGTACTCCAGGTGGTGTCTAACCAGAGAAGAGGGGGAGAATCTCCTTCTTCAACCTGCTAGCCATTCTGCTTTTGATTCAGCCTAGATCACAGTTGGTTTTTGGGCTGTGAGCACCCATTACCGGCTCACGTCCAGTGTTTCATCCACCAGTACCCCAAGCCCTTTTCTGCAAAGCTACTCGCATTCCCATCAGCCTCATTAAACTTTATCCATCTCTCTGCATGTATTCAGAAGCAAGTGCCTTGGTTTCCCTGGATTTGGGAAGTGACAGCAGTTTTTAAGAAAGTTAACAATATCATATATTTGGGAGTAAAATGGCATATGAACTGCTCACTGGACATGCTCCATCAGCACAGGACGCAGACTAGATCTTTGAACCTTGATGTCTTTGTGGGAAATGCAAATGCAATGGGTACAGGTAGGTCTGCATGCCATAAGGTTTTTCAGAGGTGCACAGTGCAAGGTAGGCACTGCCTGGGTGCTTTGCAGTGCTTCCTTGCATGGGACGGAAAGGAAATGTAAGGCACAGGATAAGTAGGAAGTGCAGTTGAGAAGATGGCTGTTGCATAGTGAAAACGATAGACATTATATAAATATTTCACAGTGATAGACGATTGCTATGGTAACAGAAGCTTTCAGAATTGCTAATATGGTCTCTTTTCAGAGGAGGATTAGCGCTGCACGTGGTAAATAGCGCTAATGTAATATTAAAAAGCAACCTCAATTCAACCTTATATAACTTTCATTTTAATACAAAATACATGTCAGAGAGGGGAAGATAGGATTAAAAGTTAATGGTGTATTATTTACAGACTTTTCAAACACAGACGTGAGCCTGGACTTGTAAGAACAGTTGCTGTTTGAAGACAGATTAACAGCAAACGCCTGTATCCTTAGTGCTCTCTTTAGGACAAAGGTGTGAGATGGTGCACATATGTAAATACATTTATATATACATTCATATGTGTGCATAGTAAGTGTATATGTGTGTGTGTATGTAGTTATGCATGTGTCCACGTGTCTATATGTGCACATTTGTGCATGAATAGCACAGAAACACAGCATCTGCAGTTTGCATCATACAGTCAGGAAGAAAGGATGAAAATTATCAGTGAAAAATATTTCCCTTATTTCCCTGTGATTGTATGTATCTTCAGAGATTTGCCTATTAAAAGAAAGGGTCCTTCAGATTTATTGGACAAGCTTTAAGCACTGATGGTACAAACGTATTTGCTCTCATTTATGTTCAAGCTATGACTAATTCTAAAGCCTGCGTTAGAAGGAAGTTGAGATTTAATTTAACCATTTATCACAGTATGTCTGGACCATTAGGTAATGAAGTTCTTCCTCTGATGTGTAAAGCTTGGCTAGATGAAAAACTAAAAATAAGAATGATATAATCCTGTATGAAAAAGGATGACCAGCACAGTGATCTCCCATAGTAGCAAGTGTGTTGTCATGCCTAGAATTGCTTTAAAAGTAAACCAGCACATTATTGTAATAAACCCCATGACGTCTCACAAATGTCATAAACCCCAAACTTATACCAATGAGTAATTATAATGCACTTTTTTTGGGAAAACATACTTCTTGCACTCCTAAGTCAGTCCATATTTAGGTGACTCTTGGATTAAAACAACTTTTTGAAACTGACAGCTGTGTTACATCCTCTGGGTGCAGGGAAGGTGTTCTTTTGACCAGAGAACTAAAATTTGTAACCTCATATTCGGACTTCGAACTTTGAGCTGTCCAGCTTCTTTGTGGTGGCTCACAAAAAAAAAAGTAGGGGGAATATTTAAAGCAAATGAAAAAACATCCTGTGTAAATGAAACACTGGGATTTGAATTCTGAAATTTGTTCCAGAAATAATCTTAAATGAAGATGCAGAGCTCTTTCTGGAGGAGATCAGGTGTTTTTAAAAACTAGCTACTCGTGTCATGTGGTACATGTTCACATGCAGGAACAGGAGTGGGGATGTGGTCTGTCATCTCTGTTTATTCAGACACTGAAACTTTAGGCTAAATACACAAAGGAAACACCAAATTCTCAACATCCTATTTGGGAGCTCAGAATAAGTTAGCTTCATTCGAGGATTGGCTTATGGCATTACTGACAAGATTAAGAATGTGATTATTCTCTTGTCTCCTAAGTGATGTGTTCAATATGCAAAAATGGTTTAGGCTGAGTTGATATAGTTCTAAGATTTTTTTTTCATCTGGAAAGTGTTTTATAAGCCTAAGTTTGTGGCGTTGTAATAAAGATGCCATGTGTCCATCACTTTTATAAACATACATTTCCAAACTTGTTCTTCAGATGGATACAGAGTCTCAGTTTGGGTGAGAAAAGGTTTTGGAACCTAAATCTGCCCAGATTTTTCTGTTTTAAGATTCATTGTAATGACTCTCCCTGCCCATGGCAAGGGGATTTGAACTGGATGATCTTTGAGGTCACTTCCGACCCTGACAATTCTGTGCTGCTGTGACTGTCTAGAGTGAGCTTGCAACACACCTTATTGCTGCACCAGGTTTCGTTCTGGGACATTTTCAATGTACTCCTTGACATTGGAAGGTTTTTTCCTGATTCAGAAAACTATTGCAAGGTGATTATGCATCTTGTAAACTTACTTCCTTTCCAAATGTTTGGGGCTCCTGCAGTTTTGTTAGAGTTTACAGCAGCAGAACAACCTCAAAATTCAGTGAAACAAACCAAAAATGAGAAGTGCAAACATCAAAACTCTAAACTTACTCTGATGTGAAAGAAAATGACAGGTCTTTGACTTTGTGCCTGTCAGTGGTTTCCTTAGAGGTGATGAGGGCCTTTGTTAGTGGTGGTATTAAATCCTGTGATTGCTTTGTGAACTATTTCTGCAAAGGGGAAAGAATTTCTGCATCATACTACATTCTTCATTATCTAGCACCATCTCCATTCAATTAACTTTGGCTTTTTTCATTACAACCTAGTGTCCACTGTTTTACTCAACAAATAGAATCGTAGAATCATAGACTGGTAAGGTTGGAAGGGACCTCAAGGATCATCTAGTTCCAACCCCCTGCCATAGACAGGGACACCTCCCACTAGTACAGATTACTCAAGACCTCATCCAACCTGGCCTTGAACACCTCCAGGGAGGGAACAGCCACTACCTCCCTGGGCAGCCTGCTCCAGTGCCTCATTACCCTCACTGTAAAGAACTTCCTCCTACCATCCAGTCTAAATCTTCCTTCTGCCAATTTAAACCCATTGCCCCTTGTCCTGTCATTGCAAGACCTTGTAAATAATCCCTCCCCAGCCTTCCTGTAGGCCCCCTTCAAGTACTGGAAGGCTAAAAAATGAAAGTATTGATTTGTGTGTCTGTGTACTGGGGCAGCAATTTCTGTTATTTACCTGGTCTTATTCCCCTTTTTAAGTCCTACTGCTAACAACTCACTAGATTATAAGCATGTTGTGGATGTAGCAGTCCAGTGCCTTGGTACAGTTATGCAGAGCGTATGTTGCCTTGGATCCTTCTTCTTTCAAGACATTCAGGTTCAAGTACAGTTGCACTCTTCTTCTTCTTCTTGATGTTGAATAGCTTTGTCGGCAGTGTCTGGGCATCTAGTACTAAAAGTAGAAGTGTTTAAAAAAAAAAGTTTTGGTGCATTTCTTAAGCATCACTTTTGTGTTTTGGACAGACATATGTACAGCCAGTATTGTTAAGCTATGACAAACAGCACTATGTAGATTTTAAAGAGCTAATTCATTTTAAATGTTAAACTCTCATCTAGTACAAGAGAGATCACATTTTATGTTTGTTTCTTTTCTCACTCTGGTGTCAATGTGGGAAGAGAAAGTGTTCTTACTCAATGTGAACTTAAGGAAGGGGGAATATCTCTCTTTCCCAGTCCTCAAATGAAGCACTAAGATAAGAAATATCTTAATGTCTTTTAAAGTCAATGAAATTAGACTTGGAAAATGCTGGCCTGTCTTCCTTGTTTTTATATTCAAGCAAATAACTTTTTCCTATTGAAATCTGAAGTTTTGGCATTTTGTAGTACTTGGTTTTGTTACAACAGCCCACTTTTAATTGTCCAACCTAGTGCAAGAGGAGATTATGATGAGATGGTTGTAACCCTTCTGCAGCATGTGCAGTCCTTTCCCTTGTCCACCCAAGCAGTCCTTGCTTTTGCAGACATTGTATTTTGGAAGAAATGGCCTCCACGTAAAGGTGGCAGATTCCAGAAGCTTGTATGATTTGGAGAGCCAGTCTGGGAGTGAAATAATGTTTGTGGAAGGGAAATATAATGGATGAAGTTGGAGCTCAGCACACAGTGGAGGTGGGATCATTGCATGTGAGGAGTACAGAGCAAACCTGACATGTTTAGGGAAAATGAGACGAGGCTTCTGAAGCCTTCACACCATACGGAATTAGGGAAAGCTGTCATTCACAGCTGCTGCATGGCTTTGCAGATTGCTGAGGCCTAACATCCAGAAACACTGCAGGAAAGGAAGCCAGAGCTGGGGAACGCTGGGGGCTGCTGTGTGCTGGCTGAAGGCAGAGGCGATGGCTTCTCTCTCCTGTGGCCGCTTACCTTCAGGGAGATGGATTTTCCACTCAGGCATACCCAACCAGATGTGTAACAATATTTATAGCCTTCAAATCTGTCTTCCTAAATAAAACAAGGATGGAATAAGGAGCCTGGTGCCCAGGCTGTTGCCGGTGAGAAGATGGAAAGCCTCTCCACAGGTCCCAGTGTGAGCTTTTGTTGACCTTTGATTGCGAAGGAATCGGCAGTGAATTTTTTCCTTTGTGAGTCACTCATTCCCAGCCAAGATCAGCTGGAAGTTACCAAAAGCTTTTCCATTTGCCTTCTGGTTAAGGGCTGGAGCAAGATGATTGAAGAGGGGCAAGAGCCACACTTTGGCAGAGCGAGAGGCACCTCGGGAGGTGTGAGCTCAACAGAGAAGCAAAGGATGTGGTGGGTAATGTGGTTCATCTCTTCCATCCCTGTGCTGCCTGAGCTCAGAGCAGGACTCTTCTCAGTTCTGGCTGGTTTATAGCTGAAGCTGGAAAGTTATTCAGGATGCTGACGCACATCAGTATTAACACATGACAGCAGGCACCAGAAGAGTCCTGATATTGCTAGGGTAGCAACACAGGGGAGCAGCATCTTGTGGGCCTGAGATCCTAAGCAGAAGCTGTGCAAAGATGTTCATTCTGTTCTTGGTTGAAAGAGTGTTTGTGTGCATCAGTAGCAGAGGTAGTGCTAGTCTGTTTGTCCACCATATCCAGAATGGTCAGAGAAGTCATGGGCTTGTCTATAAGCAGCAGCAGTGAAGGGAACTTTATGACAATGCTCACTGAGGAGTGATTCTGAAGTTGTCTTCTTTCTATTAATGCAGCAATTTCCAATGTTTATCAGTATGCTGTCCTGCTTAATGGCTTTATGCCAATAAATAAAAATCTGTGGAAAGTTTTCACACACTGGCTCTATATGTATAGGAATGTTCAGATAAAACCTGATTTGATAGGTTTGTTAGTTTTTGCTGGTTTCAGATGACTTTTTTCTCATCCATTGTAGCTTCTAACCCCTAATGGAGAGGTGGTAGAACATTCAGGGCACTAGCCTGTTGTTCAAAGATATGGGGTAAAGCTCTCTGGCTATTTCTTATATTTGCTTTGGAGAGTTAAACTTTCAGGGAGACTTCCAGACAGATTTTTCCAGTGCTGCAAAGAAAATAATATTTTTTTTTCCCCAATGATATGTGACTTAATAGGTGTCATATTGATACTAAAGTGAGACTACTCTTTTCTTTCATTTGGAGCCACCTGCCTTTGGCATGTCAGGTTTGCTTGCAGGATAGCTCATCAAGCACAAATCACATAATCTTTCAGTGTGACTGCTTTCAGTGTAACCCTGACAATGCTGAGAGCCTCTTTTTGGTGGCTTTTCTGTGTCAGTTTCTACTTAACAGGAAAAAAATGTTTGTTTCACATCTGCTTTTGGGGTCGGTGTCATCTGCTGCTTCTCTGCAGCTGTGCTGGGGTTGCACCTTCCCCGTGCCCCATGGCTGATGATGCTGAAGGTTGCACCTTGATTACTGCAATTACACCTTCCCCATGTCCTCCTCTTGATGTTGGACTCTGGAAGGGAAAACTTCAATTTTACCCTCTCTCTGACTCCCATTGCTGAGTGTCTGCTCCATCCTTCCTGCCTGCAGCAGCCACCACAAAGGGACTCCCTATGCTCAGTTCTGTGCCTCTCCTGCAGAGTGCCTATTCCTCACAGCCTTCATCGTTTTCAAGAGAAACTTGAAAAGGCTGGAGATACCAGGTGTCCGCCTCTGTCTGTATCCTGACGTGATAGGATTATTCATCTTAGAAAACTGCAGCTGGGTACAGTCAATGGTGAAGAACCAGACTGAACATTTTGTGCCTCGTTACTACTGGGATGCATTGTATTGTGCTCTCTTGCTATTTCTAGACAGCTTCCTGTTCTTTTTCAGTGACCTTGCCTCATTTTTCTGGTACATGGAGCTGATTCAAAGACTTAGACCTGGATCTTCCAAAGATTAACTTCTGATGGAAGTAACCCTGGGGAAGAGGTGTTCAAGATGAGAGCTTTTGCTCCCTTTGAAGTGGGGGGGGGG
>VWZE01015552.1:24920-44491 GCA_013396675.1 Eubucco bourcierii
CTCAAAGTCAAGATCTTTTCTAAGAGCAGTGAGGACAAGTCTGCACAGAGTGCATATTGTCAACAAATTCATTTAGCAACTTGGACGCCTCTAAGAAGTTGTTACACAGCACTTTGGGTTAATTTGGGGTTCTTCCTACTTAGCATTGCTGATTTCTGGACTGAAGCTGGTTTACTTAGCTAGGAGGGTTGTCTGCACCTTCTAACACTGTTTTTTTTTAAAAAAAAAAAAAAAAGAAGCATGTTTCCTTTTGGCTGCTTCTGTGTTTTTTTTGAATGGAAGAAGCACAACACAAACTCTTGAGTTTTTCATCTTTGAAGTGCAAAAACCTCAATCAGAAGTGGTCAACAGATCTCACTGCAGGCAGTGGAGATGGTGGCTTTCACCCTGTGAATGCTTGTACCAGTGTCCATGCAATCTGCTGGTGACAGCCTACCAATTCCTCCTTCCAACATAGCTCTTTGCTTCGGCCTTCACAGCTTTCCAGTAGGGAGAGATGAAAAACTTGTTGCCCCCTGAGCTTGGCTGCTCTATGTTCCTTTGGTGAAGCCGAAGAAGAGACTTTCACCCAGTGCATTTTCTCATTAATTAATTATTTTTCTGAATTCAGACCTAAATTGGGCCGATGCCTGGATATTCTGAAGACTGAATGGCTGACGTAAACACAGAAATGGCAAACATATAAAATCTTTTTCTTTTTTTTTTTTTTTTGATAGCACATACTCACTTTTTCTGTGGAGTCCAAACAACTTTTGAAGTGATTAAATTTCTTTTTTATAGCATGAATTTTCCTCCCAGTAAAACGTATGAGTGGCACAGCGCTGTTGTGGTTTGGGTTTTTTTTTTTGTTTGTTTTTTTTTTAAAGCTAGAAGCCTTGGAATTTAAAAATAAACAGCAGAAGAAAGAATATTTTGCAATTCACACATCTGAATATTCAACTCCAATTTTGTCTTCATTTTAAACTATGTAAAATAGATTTGAAGTAGTCGAAGTGAACACGTAGAGAGTCAGGGCAGGAGTGAAGAAATACCCAAGTGGATCCTGCTATTATACCAGAAATATTGACCTGTTGCTGATAAATGACATTGATAAGCTTGTAATTCCTGTTGCTGCATATGGTCTCTTAAGAATATTAAACTGCTGCGGGGGAGAATGAAGTTGCGTTTAAATCATAAATCATGTTGTGAATAACTTCACTCACGTGCACACAATATGACTAACATTGGTAAACTGATCTCTGTGTTTATATTTCCTGTTTTCACTGACAGTGGTGTGTCAAAATGATCAGTAATGGCATTTACGTTGGTGGCATCTTACCTTTAAATACGGAGCTTCGGCTGCACTCACCTGAGCACCAGATGATGGCGTATGTTCATGTTTGGCATGCAGCCTTTCTCCAGGCACCGTGGCTACAGGACTGTCACAGTCTCGTGTCACACAACGAGCAGTATTTCACAGTCTGCTTCACCCTATGTCCACTCTCTGTCAAACAGAGCTGATGTGTCAGCACCCATGCTGCCAGCAGTGGTACTCCGTCCTTGCTGCTTTTTTCTGTGATTGTTTGAGAAAGCTTGTCAGGAATACTCTGGGGCTGTCATCCATTCCTACTGGCTTTCTGGTTTGGTCACTCTTCCTTCACATAGGTGGATAGATGCAGCTACAGTCTTAGTTTTCTTCAGATGTATTTTCTTCTTTAGAAATAACCAAAACTCAGTGTTGGCTTCTCTGACTGCTCTGATTTCAGGATGTCTTTCTCCTATATCTTCTCTCCAGATACTGATTTTAGCATAACATTTGCATTCCAGTTCCTCTGCTCCCTGCACCCCAAAACAGTTCACAGTGGACTGTTCCTCTAAGAACAGAGGTTTGATCAATTAAGGCATGATAATATCTCATATAGCATTAAGCACCTGAGACTCCTTCATTTACAGGAAATTTATTTGGCTCTCTTCATTTACAGAGATTCCTTATTGCCATCCATGATCAGATGGATGTTCCCTGCTCCTAGTACAAGGTGTATGGATTTGTCTTCTCATTCACTAATAACCATGTAAAGCATAGCAGAGGCAGTGGCAAAGGAGTTTTCTCTATCTTTAATGAGGGAAATGGGAGATGGAACTGAACATGCTGGATACTGCAGCTGAAACTCGGTGCTTTATTAAAAGGCTCTCATATGCTCTGTTTCTGGAGAAAGAGTAAAAACTAGCAGTCAGGGAGCAAGAAACACAGACAAATGCATTCTGAGTGCTCCACTTGTACAGGTATTTGGGGCTTAGAGGAATGGAGCTGCTTTGCAAGCTTTCAACCCTTTAGGAGAGGTGAGTAGTAATGGCATGGGAAGGAAACAAAATTGTTTATCTATACGTAAGCTGCCAAACTAATAATGTGGGAACTTTTCACCTAGAGCTGGTGATCAGGAAACAACCATTGTTCCTTTTCCTGAAGACATTTGAACCTCATAAACTTGAACATCAGACATTCTCAGTAGGATATGTCTAACCAAGACCAGTCTCTTACCCAGGAAACTGTCAGCTGGGAAGGATCGTTTCCCTGTGCAAGAACTCCTGGCTGCGGATGCTTCTGGCATGGGAGTGACTGCTGTCTGCCTGCCTGACAGCTGGGAGGGGGCACACTGAATATACCTTCAGCTGCTGATGTGTCCAAGAAAAGAAATTATAGACATTCGTTTCTCTGAGCTGTGCTTTCAGATTTTTGCATCTTGGCTTCTGTTGAAACCCACAACTTTCCTCCTGCCATTTCTCAGTATAACTGATTGATTCTGACTAGCCTCCGGTACTTCAGGAGATATCTGAAACACGCTGTGTCAAAGCCAAGAAAGTGAATCCTGAAACAGGAGCCACAGCCTGAGACTTCAGTAAACAGGATGGAGAGAACATGAAGCAGAGAGTTCGGCCAAAGGAATGGCTAACCTTGAGATTGATCTACAATGAACCAGTACAGCAGTCCTCCCAGAAATCTGCCAACAGTTGTGCTTTGCTTCCACCCATAATCTAATGATTTTTCAGGGTGGGATTTGATGGATGCATGTTTCTTGATCTTCACATTCTTTCTTGATCATCACCTATAATTCTTTATTTCCACACAACCAGAGCCCCAGATATTTGTAAATACCCAATTTATCCCACCAAAACTGTAGTTTCGATACGGTGGGTGGTAGATGATTTGCCCTAAAAATACTGTTAGCACCAAAACCCCAACCTTGCTGCCTGATACATGAAGGGCCAAATTTATGAAGCATCTGAAATGGTTTACCTTGGTCATACCCTTAAGGATACAGTTTCTGGGGATGCTGAGAAGATACTCCATGGGGATTTCTTGGGTTGGTTTGTTTGTTTATTCATGGGGTTGTTTTTTGGTTTTGGTTTTTTTTTACCTTGTCTTTTAATAAGTTGTTTGGCTTGACGTTGTTATTTTACTTACATATTCTTACTTCTTTGAATGTATAACCTCCATCAGAAAGTCAACCTCTTGTTCAGGGATGTCAGATGAAGTTGTACTAAGTCTCTGAACTTGCCTGAAGAAGTCCTCAGACTACAATGCTATGGTAGGCTGGACCTTAGTCTGAGACAGAAACCATGTGTACATGTGAGGGGAATGCTGACCTGTAGGTGGGGGATCAAACTACTTTTCCATCTGTGTTTCTTATGTCACTGGCTTGTGCCAGAAGGAAGTAGAAATCGCTTGCAAATCTGAAGAGCGGCAGAAGTGCTTTGGGTAATGTGCTGCCACACTGGAGCATCTTCAGTAGATGATCTCAAGTGTAGCTGGAGATGCAGGTTAGGAGTTGGGCACAACAGTAAGCTATGCTGGATCTCAGGAAACGTTTATCAGCAATAAGCATGGTGATTGTTGTCCACCCAGACTTGCATGTGTGATAATCTGCATGAGTAAGGGTGAACTGTCTGGCTGCAGATGCTTTTATGCTACCTTCCACTAATTGCAGTAAGCTATTCAAAATATATATTACTAAAACCTAGGAGCCAGAGTCTAAGCTTCCAAACATCTCCTGCTTTGCAGATTTTAATCTGTTTTACCACAGCATGTGAAGTAAATGACAGAAGCATCTTTAAATGCTTTATTGGAAGGAAGAAGCAGAGGATCTGTGGATAGAGCAATGCTTGGCTTATGGAGTTGGAAAAAAAATAGTGTCTGCAAGGTACCAGGACACAGGAAGGACCCACATTCTTGATACTTATTTAGCCAATTGAGTGGTGGTAACAGAAATCTTAAGGCAACATGTCTTCATGCAATATGCCCTTGTTGTCTCGGGTCAGTGGGATCTTTCCTGTCAGCAAAGAAAGTTCCTTCCCAGGAGGGCACTGCCTGGCTTCTGAGATGAGGCTCTTGAAAGTTTTTGGAGCACTACTTTCCTATTTCTGTTTAACAAGTAAAGGAAACCATTTTTTCTCTGCTTTGCTTAGAAAGAGGTTTCTTTATGGCATAGAAGTTGACAGTGTGATTCCTGATAAGGTATCAGTTCCCGCTCTAGGTAGACATATTCGAGTAGTGAAGACAATTGGGAAACGTAGTGACAAACCGCACTGCATTCTCAGGGCTAGCTGACAGTTGGTAAACACCTGGAAATGCTCTGCGTTCCCCTTATTACATTTATTAATATTAATATATGCTCAAGGAGCACCAGCAACACTAACTACAGGTACAGTGGAACATTTGTGCAGTTTCCACAAACAGTGGAACCAGTGACATTAAACATATGCAGGAATCCCCATAGTTATAAATATTTACAAATATTTATTTTGGCAAGAGCACCTAACTCAGATGTTCCTAGCTGCTCTCTTAATACAGTGTGCATGTTTGTCACACGCTATGCTCCTCAAGCTGATAGCTGAATGAGTCTGAACGCAGCAGTTTTCCCCTTGGCGTAATCCCTTTGTATTTCTCAAATATTTAAATTTCGTTACAGTCAGGGGAAAAAACACTGCTGCAACTATGTGCAATTAACACGCGGGTGTTGCGGAGTCGGCGCCGATTCGTTTGCCAGCGAGAGGGCTCTAATGTGTTATGAGCTACGTGAGCACCATCTCCCTTGGTAATTAATAATGCCTATCAGAGCCACCTGGCTGTCTCTTGGTATGCCGTGAATTGCAGTTGGAGAGATGCTTATGAATTCCTAACTCAGGCACTTTCCAAAAGACCCAAGTGTGGGAGATTGTGCCCACTCTAGTGCAGCTCTGAAACATTTTGCTTTTAGATATTGCACTGAGATAGTCAAGAGAAGATTAAATGCCAGACCAAGCCCACAAACTGTGGGTGTTACCTTGGCAGAAGTTCGCTGTACGGCGTGAGAGGAGGGTAAGACCATGCAGCAGTTGACCACACACAGGTCTGAATGCTCTCTACCTGTTAAAATTATCTCAATTGCACTAACTCCAGCAGAAGCTCAAATTTTTCTAAAGTTTCAATTTATTTTATACAGGAGACAACTTTTTGTATGTTGGCAGATTTTGTTCTTCTCCTTTTAGTTGATGGTCAGTTCTCTTGCTGCTTATGGATTTCTTCACAAAACATCAGCAGAAACACACACCCTCAGCCCCACCGTTTTTAAATAAGAAAATGTGGTTGTAAACCATCCAAAAGATAAAATTGGGGCAGAATCTAACGTCAAGCAAGCTTTAAAGTTTATGGTTGTAAAGCAAAGAAGGGCCTTTTTGAACAGAAAGCTGCTATTTAGTTTGGTGATTGTATTCTCTCTGACTCTAATGTGACAATACGGGTAACAGCACCAGCAAGGCTGCTCAGTGCAAGCCTCACCTTGAGGCATCTCCCCAGATCCTTGGAGCTGCTGTGAACCGCCCCGAGTACTGAGTTCAGTTTTGGGGCATGCAGTGTGAAAAAGACATTGAGGTGCTGCGGCAGGTCCAACGAAGAGTAATGAAGCTGGTGAGGTATCTTGAGAATAATAGTAATGAGGGGGAACTGGGGTAATTTAGTCTGTAGAAAAGGAGGTTGACAGAAGACTTTTTCTGGTAGTTAGAGAGAGTGAAAGGAGATTGTGGCAAAGGTGGGTGCTGGTCTGTTCTTGCATGTTGCAACTGACAGGACAAGAAGAAATCACATCAAGTTACACCAGGGGAGGAAACATTGTACTGGAAGGGTTATTAAAGACTGGAACAGGCTGCCCAAGGAAGTAGCTGAATCATCATCCCCAGCCATCTGGATATGGTACTCAAGGGTACAGTGTAGTAGTAGCATTGGATGGTGGTTGGACTTGATGATCTTGAAGGTCTTTTCCAACCTGGTGGTGATTTTTTGAAACTTGGATGTGATCTGTGCTGTGGGATCACCTGAAGTGGTAAAGGCACCGTGTTGGCTGTGCCCCCTGCATTTTGCTGAGCCTCCACCCCATATTTCCTCCTGCCAAATACTGTCAGTGTGGCTTCTTTTCAACCCTAAGTGTGAAGGAGTATTTCTGTTGTAAGTAGACACCACAGTTCAGACAAAGCACTGAATGGGTGCAAACACCAACAAAATGATTTCTTTTTTACTTTTCATGGATACAATTGGAGAGGTTGCTCCATTCTTTCTTTTCTTTTTTTCTTTTTTTTTTTTTTTAACTTAGTTTTCTTTTTACAACTTTGAAAAGATCTGCAAACTTATACTAAGAATAGGCATTGTGGAAACTGAGGTTGAAATCAACAGAAACATCTCTAATGAAACTTCTATAAGCCATCTAGCGACA
Source organism: Eubucco bourcierii (assembly GCA_013396675.1). NCBI lineage: Eukaryota > Metazoa > Chordata > Aves > Piciformes > Ramphastidae > Eubucco > Eubucco bourcierii. The sequence continues at coordinate 31,643 of VWZE01015552.1, forward strand.
AATTGATCTTTTCATTTACATTTCACTACAGATGTCAATGAAAGCACAGTTCCTTCTAAAGGATCCTAATGTATGTAAACCATTGCAGGAAGCATAGCATGCAAAGCTTGGGAGACTGCAGATGGAGAGAAAAGGCTCCTGATTTCATAAAAATAACAAAACCTGTTTTAACATATTGTGCATTAAATATTGTTCATTTGCATACTTTCTATGGCTAGGTTATAAAAGCCCACCATGTGGTGGACTTGTTGGAAGTCTGAAAAGATACTCTTTCTCCAAATGGAGATGTGTTAGTGGAAGCTGCTGCTTAATTATAAAACAAAAATAGCTAGTTTTCCTCTAGAGTGTTTTTTTGTTCTGTGGTTTGGTGGTGTGTTTTTTTTTTTCTTTTGTCGATTTTTAGAGTGTGGATTTTTTTGTTGTTTACATAAAATTCAATAGAATTAAGAAGGGAAATGTAGGTACAATCACTGTAAATTTTACTAACTGGGCTTTGATGTGTTACAACAGTTTGCCTGCTTGGAACTGGCAGCAGCAGGGACTCCTCCATCAAGAGTTTCCAGCAGATAGCCAGGCAGATTGTAAAGTACCTCTTAACATTTTTTTTTTTTTTTTTTTTTTTTTTNTTTACATTTTTTTTTTTTTTTTTTTTTTTTGCCTCTTCGTATAGAATGTTATAATTTTATGTGTATTGTCTATAGTCTATCTGTGGCTGAGGCATTGGCTAGTACAAATGTTTGATACCACAAATTAAAATAAGAAATGGCTGTCAAAAGTGTTAAAAGAAAAATGAGCAAAAGGAGAAGGAAAAATCGGTGCACATGAGGTAGGAGTCTTGCGTATGCATGTGTTGTCAGGGTTTGGAAAAGGGTGGGGTGAGACATCCTCAGAGGGAGCAGGTTCCCTGTCTTTGCAACCATGGCTTTCCCTGATCCCCTTTCAGACAGAGGATTTCATGAACCTGGAGCAGTGGGTGGTATCTGAGCACAGGCACCCATTAAGCTGAGCCTTGGAGAAGTCTCATCTATCACCAGAGTGCTAAGGGTTTTGAAGGTTAAGGTTGCCAGCTTAAAATCAATCTGCTAGTTTATAAGCTGCCAACGTAAAGAGTGTGGGGTGGGCGTAAGGCAGGCAGGCGGCGGGGAGCCGGCACGCTCCTGCCTTGGGAGGAGTTCACAGGAGAACTGGAGCAGCCCCAGTAGTTGGCTTTCGCACGTATCTTACTGGAGAGGAGGCAAATAAAATTGGGAGGTGGTAAATCTTAGTTGGAGGGTTTTTTTTAATAAGAGAAAACAGTTTTCAGTGGAATGTCAAAGGAGAAGCCTTGTGTCAGGGGAAACACCTTTTGCAGGCCCCATGGAGATCTATAGACACCCAGCCAAACTGCAAGCTGCTGAGATTTGTCGTTTGTCATCTGCTTTACCACATCCTGTCTTGCTTCTTACCAGCTGTCAAAATGCATGGTGTCCTCTGAGCACTGGCAGGTACTACCCCAAGACCCAATGGATCGAAACTCTGCCTCAAGCCCTGGGGGAACCATCCTCCTTATACTCAAAAAGCATGCTCTGGGCTGCAGAGATCCACCCCAAATTTCCCAGGAGAATGGTGTGTCCACGCATATCTTCCAGGTGCCAGGATTTAAAGACGAAAGGATGGATTTGCACAGTGGACAGGGGCAGGAGCCTTTGGCACTTCAGGTCTCGAACATCCCACTTGATGAAAGCTTTGCAAATCTTTACCTTAATTAGACAACCTGTCTCTCAGTTCTGCCTGTGGATGTGTCTGTCTAGAAGGGGGCTGGGGTAAATCCTTCATCAAGAGATTGTTGGAAATTTTTCTTAACATGAGTTGATTCTGTTATAATTAGGCTCAGAGGTGAGTGATGATTGTACCAAAAAGGCAGCTAATACTTTTGCATTTACCTTGAGGGATAATGTTTGTATGATAGACAGGAGGGGACCAGCCTTAAATGAAGTTAAAAAGATATTTCTGCCCAAGTCCACGGGAACTCCTTTATGTACAGTGAGAGAGAGAGAGAGAGGGCCGTTGGAGAAATAAGAGTGCAAAGTCATGTAATTAAGTATTTATTTAAAAAATCATATGTGCAAGGGCAGCAAACTTGCAAAACCTGCGTTGACTGTGAAATGTTTTGCTACCGACTTGGTGAGCTCAGCGCTATTCCTTTAGCACAGGGTTTGTACATGGTGAGCATATTCATAATAAAAAATTCCCTAATGACATTTTACTTAAAACAGATGATGAAGAGAAGATTAAGATCCAAGGACCCAACTGCACCCTTTGTCAAGTAGTTGAGGAAACACCTATTTGAGTGGAAGGCTTTTGTCACTTTCTCAAATTAGATGCTTTCTGAACAATATGCTTGCTGACAGACCATGCCCTGAAGTCTGGATCATATAGTGCCTATGGTTTAGCATAAGTCCTGTCTTGAACCAGAAATGGGGCTACATGAGGTGAGTTGTGGTGCAGGAGCCTCTAGACAAAGAAAAGACCATTTTTCCTGTTTTCATAAATTCATCAACATTATTGTCACCTTCACAGCACCTTCTGGATTAGCTCTGGGAAGCCTGATGGTGTTAATTTGGTCTTTTTTTCCTTTGTCCTTTCTCTGCAGCAGCAGCAGGAGATGCTGGCAATGAAACATCAGCAGGAGCTGTTGGAACACCAGAGGAAGTTGGAGCAGCACCGACAGGAGCAAGAGCTGGAGAAGCAGCACCGAGAGCAGAAACTTCAGCAGTTAAAAAACAAAGAGAAAGGAAAAGAGAGTAAGTACCAAAAGCTTACTTGTCAGTGATAACAGGTAGATCAGATGAATGGAAACCATAAAGCAGCTTTATAAAGCTGGAGAAACCCTCATGATGGCGTTTCTTCAGAGCTCGACTGCACAGGGAGCTTATGTAAATGGTTAAGATGTATCGAGGGTAAAAGGGAAATGTGTTTCTATGCCATATCTTCATTTTTGTCTTCCTAAATGCCATTTTAGCGTTTTTCAAAAGGAAGTGTATCGTCTCTTTACTTGATTTAACATTTTTTTGAAGTATTTTTGGCAGCATTCCTAATGGAGTCAGAATATTAAGCCCATAAAATGCAGCAGATGCACACTGCATTTCTTTTTCTTCTACTTTTCTTAATTTCACTCTTTTAAGATGTAGCCCAGTTCTTAGTTCTTAGCTTTAAAGTGTTTTCATTCAGCAAGTACTTCTTTCATGAGGTTACAGATTGTGGTTGACTTTCCCACGTGTCATTATGCACTTCATGAGATTCAGTGAAATGATTATGGCCTCACAATTTCCTTTATCAAAGACACTTTGGTTGCTTGTTCAGTTTTCTTTTAGCTGTGAATGGGAGGAAAAATACCTCACCAAGTTGTACTATCAACTCATTAGGTCTTCATTTCAAATGAAATAAAAAAGATTGTGATAGAGGAAGCAGAGAGGGCTGATGGGTACCAGAAGATGGGATGCTGTCTGGGCACCAGAAACAAAATAAAGCTCTAAGAAGACTTTTTTTTTAGTAGAAAAGGATGAGGGTCTAGGAGACTAAAAAAAAGAATGATCTGAAAGTTGAATTCCTCATTATTCACATGCACATGCTTCCTGCAACAGCAGACTTTAAGTTGTTACACACAAAATAAAGGAATGCACTGACCTTCAGTGTCATAGAATCATAGAATGGTAAGGTTGGAAGGGACCTCAAGGATCATCAAGTTCTAACTCCCTGCCATAGGCAGGGACACCTCTCACTAGTACAAGTCACTCAGGACCTCATCCAGCCTGGCCTCGAACACCTCCAGGGAGGGAGCAGCCACAACCTCCCTGGGCAACCTGTTCCAGTGCCTCACCACCCTCACTGTAAAGAACTTCCTCCTAACTTCCAGTCTTAATTTCCCCTCTGCCTGTTTAAACCCATTGCCCCTTGTCCTGTCGTTGCAAGACCTTGTCAATAGTCCCTCCCCAGCCTTCCTGTAGACTCCCTTCAGATACTGGAAGACTACTATCAGGTCTCCTCAAAGCCTTCTCTTCTCCAGGCTGAAGAACCCCAACTCTCTCAGTCTGTTGTCATAGGAGAGCTGCTCCAGCCTCATCTTCATGGCCCTCCTCTGGACCTGCTCCAACACTTCCATGCCCTTCCTGTGCTGGAGGCTCCAGAACTGCACACAGTACTCCAGGTGGGGTCTGACGAGAGCAGAGTAAAGGGGCAGAATCCCCTCCCTTGCTCTGCTGGCCACACTGCTCTTGATGCAGCCCAGCGCTCGGTTGCTGTCTGGGCTGCATGTTCACACTGCAGGCTCATGCTGAGCTTTTCATCAAACCAGACCCCCAGGTCCTTTTCCTCAGGGCTACTCTCCAACCATTCACCACCCAGCCTGTATTTGTGCTTGGGATTGTGCCTACCCAGGTGCAGGACCTTACACTTGGCTTTGTTGAATTTCATGAGGTTGGCCTGGGCCCACCTCTCCAGCCTGTCCAGGTCCCTCTGGATGGCATCCCTGCCCTCTAGCAAGTCGACTGTGCCACACAGCTTGGTGTCATCTGCAAACTTGCTGAGGGTGCACTCCATTCCTCTGTCCATGTCACTGACAAAGATGTTAAACAGCACTGGTCCCAGCACTGACCCCTGAGGGACACCACTTGTCACTGGTCTCCAAGTGGACATTGTGCCGTTGATCACCACTCTCTGGGTTCGATCATCCAACCAATTCCTTATCCAGCAGTGCTCCACCCATCAAGTCCATGTTTTTCCAGTTTGGTGACCAGGATGTCATGTGGGGCAGAGTCAAATGCCTTACTCAGGTCCAGGTAGATAACATCAGTTGCCCTTCCCTTGTCCCACTGTCGCTATGACTTCGTCATAAAAAGCCACCAAATTTGTCAGGCCTTTGTGAAGCCATGCTGGTTCCCACCAATCACCTCTGCTTTGTGTCTTTACAAAGCAGTTCATATAGGAGTCCAACATGTCTCTGTGTGTTTGGTTTGGATTTAATTAGTTTTAAATATTAGAAACACCTAAGGATTAGAATCTACCGAAGTGAAGCAGTTTAACATTCAGGAGTGGGTAAAAGTTGTGACAATCCAGGTTTGCTGCTCCACTGCCTGCTGGCTGCCATGTATGATGCTTTTCATTGCCTCTAGCTGCTTTCTGTTATTTTCCAAAGTCAGGGCAGTCAGTTTGAAGTAGATGAAAGCTATAAGCATTTCCACCTCACCCTCCTCATCAGCCGTTGATGTTGTGTCAATGTTTTGCTGGGCGCCTCTGCAAATTTTGTATCTGGCTATTCTCATTAAAGTCATTTGCAACTAAATGAAAATAACTGTGTCTCTGTAAAACAGCCAAAACATTGAAGCACCTTTTGGATGAAATACTTAGGTGAAGAAAGAGAAAAAACAGATTTTGGGGATGTTAAGTTGAAGATCCTGTTCCCATGGCTACAGTTTTATTTTTAAATTACTTTTTATTTAAGAAGTACTATGGTGTATAATCATTATAGCACCTCAGCTCTTAAGAATACTTACGTTATTTTTCTCACATCAGAAAATTTTGCTAAGCTAAAATTATCCTGATCTGAAATATGAAGAGTGTGTAATAGGTGTAGAGTGTCATTTATTCTCCCTGCTTCCTCTACCACTATTCCATCTCTGTAAGCCAACATAGATTGTTTTTTACATTTTAGAAGACAAATCGCAAATCAGCTTAGATTAATGTAATATCAGCTCCTTGTCTTCTCATCTCAGGAACCTTCACCTGTCCCTCATGAAGTGATAACTGCTGTTATAAAGCTTTTAATCAAAAGCATGACTTCTGCCAAAGAAAGGAAAATGTATGTGAAAGATGTTTTTTGCTCAGGATAAGGAGCGATAGTTGGTTGTCCTGTCTTTCCCCTCTTAGAACTGAATCTACAATCAGTGCATTGATGTTTTCAGACTCTTCTGAACATGGATTGTTTAATTTGCTGCTCATGCAGCCTTGGACAGTGGCTTATCTAGGGCTTCCCCACCATTCACAACTGCTTTGCCAGCCTGGGTTGCTTCATGGGCTTTTGCCCTCTGGTTCCTTCTCTCATGCTTCTTTCACTCTACTGTGCCTTTTCCTTCCTTTATGGCTGAGTGTCTTGCATCCTGCCTGTGGACTTATTCCATATGGATGGGCTTTTGATGTCTGGCTTCTGCTCATGTCCTCTTTGCTTAGACCTGTTCATGATGTATACTATCATATATGTGACAGGTCATCCCTTTTTGCCTTTGGAGTCCTCTTTAACATCTTGATATATTGCACAGTGCTCTGCCTGTAACAATGCGACTAGGTCCAAAATAACAGAGTGTAGTGTGTTAAAAGTGAGTTTGATAATTTTTTTTTTCTCCTTCTGATCTTTCAACTCAAGGGTCAAGGGGTGAATAACAGTCAGAAGGTCTTGCATGACAGCTTGGTCCACGACTCTGGCTTTGCCCAGAGAAATGGAAATCTGCACATTTTTATGTTGTTAAGCAAGCACGGGGCCTTTCAGCTTCTAATTAAGGAGGAAGACATGCCAGGGGAGCTTTTGTAAATCTCAGGATCCAGAAATGTTTAGCTGCAGGTCTTCCAAGTAATGTCAGATTTATCGAAAACTGACAGAACACAGCCACGTCTGATTATTTTAAAGATGCTATTGGATCAGAGATGACACTTTTTGGAGAGAGAAGGCCTTTAAGCGTGAATTTGTCACCTATTCTGGTCTAGCCATGTGGCTTGCTACACTGAAATGAATTTATCTCCAAGTTCCTCAGTTGAACTTCTAGTTGGACTACAGCCAAACCTATGTTTGTAGAGCTAGTGAGAAAGGGCTCCAAAAAGGTGAGTTTTAAAGCTTTTCAATGCAGCTTTGGTAGTTGAACAATATTACATCTTTAGACAGCGCTGTATAGAAGTACTGCAGCTTCCTTCTCTTGAGAAGATACAAAATATTGTTTCCTCAGTCTGTCAAATGTCACCACGGTGTTGAGTAGGATCCAGGAGACAAAAGATCACCCTGTTGTATTTTAAGCTTTTATTCCCAGTATAGCAGACAGTTTTCCTGGCCTTTTCATTTTCTTGTAGTCCAGACATTTTTCTTTGGAATTCTTGCTTTATGGAACGGTATAGATGAACCATCATTTTCCACATGTTCTGCTTGCCAAACTTTCTATGCATGACTCCATCAGGAACTCTGCCTGTGAATCTGTTCTGTCAAGTGAATGATGATGTTAATCCATCATCGCAGTAAAACAGGCTGGTCTCTATTGTGGAGGAAATGATGATTAGAAATCGCGCAACTGACATTTTAACGCTACGTGGCAAACTTACTGACTTTTTTTTAAATGTTAGATTTTCTATTCGAAGAAATAGATGGCACAGTTGTGAGTTGGGATATTATGTAGGTCTTATTGTACACAGATAGTTGAGAACAAAGAGGTCCCTATTTAGAAGAGCTTTCAAGACAATCTTACATATAAGAGATTCTTCTCATTCCGCTTCTGCTTGCAGATGTGACATTTAAAAACTTGAGTGTAGACAAGACCCTTTTTCTTAAATACCTTTGATAAAAAAGAAAGCTGGAATACCTAGTACAAGTGCTTTCTTCTAAGTGTACTTCTATGCAAGTGTAAAGCTTCTTTTCAGAAATCATTTATACTGAAATGATAACTCTCTGATTAAATCTCTGTTTTCAAACATAAGTTGTGATTATATGCAAAACTAAAGTCAAGTAAAAAAGTAAAATAAAAGGAGAACTGCTTACTGGAGGTGCTTTGTTCTTTTCTCTTTGAAAGAAATTCTTTTAGACTGCAAATCAAAGATTTAATTCTGAACTTTTTTAGAAATTGAAATTCTTTAAAGTGTGCGAATCAATGAAATAACCTTCTTTATTTTTGACATCTCAGGTGCAGTGGCAAGCACAGAAGTAAAGATGAAATTGCAAGAATTTGTCTTAAATAAGAAGAAAGCGTTGGCACACCGGAATCTCAACCACTGCATATCCAGTGATCCTCGCTTCTGGTATGGGTAAGTGGTGCTGGGCTTATCACTATGATTCAGCCGGTGCCACCTTTTTTCATGGTTGCTGGAGACATGGGGAATACTTAATGTATTTACAGGATGAACCAGAACAGTGATAGAATCATGGTTTGACTTTGCTGTGTGTTACCAGAATGTATTTTCCAGAGAATTTCAGTGTGAGTAATTTTCCTATCTTCTGCAATGGGCACAGTAATTTTGTGAGTAAGAGGTCTTTGCTGTTTTCTTTAAACCACAGTTATTCAAACTTGCAAGTTCTACCATCAAGACCAAACTTTCTAAGTTCTATAGCTTTTCACTCAAGATTTCATCCTGCATGGTCTTATAAACTTGAACTTCAGTAAAATGGGTAAATTGCTTTTTATGTTTAGTGAATTGCAACTCAGGATAATTGAACTAGCATTGAATTTTTGAAGCTTTTAATGCTTACTGTTCATACTAATCTCTCAAAAAGTTGGAAGTTTTATTCACTTGACTTTTCTGTAAACTGCTGAAAGCATGAAGTTCATTCTGTCTGCACTTCCAGTCACAACCTCCCCAATATCTGTTTTGATGGGAGATTTAAAAAAAAAAATCTCAAAGATAACCCAAATGTCATGTGGGTTAAGAAGGTAACAGCTGATGTTATCATGACATGGAAACAAAGAGTGACTTCTTTGATTAGTTCAAATGCAGTAAACAGGAAATATAAATGATGGCATTGTTAACAAGTTACAAGTTTCAGTTCCAGAAAATCAGTTCTTTGTTGTTTAAAAGAAAGTCAGAAAATTTGAGATTATTTGAAAACTTTCACTACTATAACATTTTGAATGTCTGTATTTAACAAAGAGTGTTTTGGGTGTTACCTTTAGTGACAATAGAATTAATGACAAAAGTCAAGGAAACTTTGCAGTGAAATTTGTGTACAGGCTGAGTGCCTGACAGTATTGTTAAGAATCATAGAATGGTAAGGTTGGGAGGGACCTCAAGGATCATCTAGTTCCAACCCCCTACCATAGGTAGGGACACCTCCCACTAGTACAGGTTACTCAAGGCCTCATCCAAGCTGACCTTGAACACCTCCAGGGAGGGAGCATCCACAACCTCCCTGGGCAACCTGTTCCGGTGTCTCACCACCCTCACTGTAAAGAACTTCCTCCTAACTTCCAGTCTAAATCTCCCCTCTGCCACTTTAAACCCATTGCCCCTTGTCCTGTCGTTGCAGGACCTTGTAAATAATCCCTCCCCAGCCTTCCTGTAACCCCCCTTCAGATACTGTAAGGCTACTATGAGGTCCCCTCGAAACCTTCTCTTCTCCAGGCTGAAGAGCCTCAACTCTCTCAGCCTGTCCTCATAGGAGAGCTGCTCCAGCCCTCTGATCATCTTCATGGCGCTCCTCTGGACCGCTCCAACACTTCCATGTCCTTTCTGTGCTGAGGGTTCCAGAACTGCACACAGTACTCCAGGTGGGGTCTGACAAGAGCAGAGTAAAGGGGCAGAATCACCTCCCTTGCCCTGCTGGCCACGCTTCTCTTGATGCAGCCTAGGAACTTATATATATATACAGGGATGATGAGGTCATAGCTGGAAAATGGAAGCAAGTAAGCTGAAATGAAATTTGAAGGATATCCCTGCTATGATTGAAGTGTTGGTGGAAGATTAAAACATTATTCCAGCTGGATGAGTCTGAGCACTTCTGCATCTCTGAAAGTCTAAGAGTTGAAAATCATATGGTTATGGCACTGGTTTAAGTAGTGAAATGTTGATAGTTTACACAGAGATAATATCTAAGGGCTGCTTCATTGATACAGGATAGTAGAAGAAATAGGAGAAACTGAATGTCATTCAAAACAACATAAATATCTTCTTTCTTTTAGCTATCTGATTTTCCACTGTTGTTAATTGAGACTCACTGAGAAATTTGGGGATTTTGTTAAAGGCAGTTGTAGACTCAGCCCCTGTATTCTCTGTGTTTTGTTTTTTGGGTTTTTTTTGTTTTTTTTTTTTTGTCCCCAGTTGTTCAAAACGCCTGTTAATGCACAAATGGTAGAAAGCCAAATAGAATCAAGGATACTAAATAAATGTTCTCTTTCAGACACTTTGATCTTTTGGCCCTAGAGAAATCTGGCATAGAATTGCCATCATAGGTGACTTCAGAAAAGAGAAAAATAAATGTGAGAGTTGTCTGAATTCCTTATATTTTTTTTACAGTTTTCAATTAATTACTTTTTCACTGGGAATCCAGCGTTCAGAGATGAGTCAGAGGGCAGCAGTGTTACAGGCACAAGGGTGATGCAGGAAAGTATTTAACCAAGCTGTGTTTAAGGCTTCAGTATGTTTTCTGCCTTGTTTTAAGCTAATGCAGAGAACTTTCTGAGCACCAATAGATTGCTTAGATTTATTGTCCATTGTGTTAATATAAACATCTCTTTCCTGTTCTGTGTGAGGGATGCCAACAGGTAGACACAACATAGAAACTGTTGCACAAGGGACCACCCTTTTTCAGAATTTAACACTGTCCCTTCATCTTCCCTCCATCTGTTTTGAGGTGGGAAGAGAATTGGTATTCTGGTTTCTACCACAAGATGTGAATAGAGAACCTTGGAGGCTTTGTAAATCTTTCTAAGGCTTTCTTGGTGATAAATTGCAGGCATGAGCTTGGTCTGCTCAGCCTTGGAGGAGGGCAAGTGGCAGCAGGACTGCATGACTGTAGCATCTCATCTTGCAGTGAAGGATTTTTAACTGCACCCTTCAGTTGTTAAGGCAGAAGATGAAGATTTTTCCTTCCCATTCTATTTTTGCAATATTTTTTTAGAAAAGAGAAAACCTTTAAATGAGTTGCATATTGGTATTTATTTGTATGCATCTCATAGGTTACCGGTTCAGTTACAGAGATATTTATGCACACACATACTTCTAGTGTGATTCAGTTGGGTGGTGTTTGGATTTAACACACACAAATGAGGCTTGCAGAAGATAGACTTGATGCTCCTACTGTGAGCAGGCAAGCCAATTAAGTGGTAACAGATGCTGAAATAGTCTTTTAAGTGACACGCCTGCTTTTAAGCACTTCCTCTGGTCTTATTAAGGTTTCTGAATTACTTTTTTAAAAAACTGAAAGCATTGCTTGGAAAAAGCAAATCTCTTTAGGGTGTTGAACACCACAACCATTCTACGTCAGTGGCTGTGACATGAAATATGTCCCACTGACATGTGAAATAGCTGTTATTCCCTCAACCCTTTGGGCCAGGTTTCACTTGCCTAGTGAGATGTCCAAATGCTTTTGCTTTCAGTATCTTGTGTCTGAACTTCATTCAACACTGTCAGTTGTTGGTGCAAAGCTGTGTGTTTATAGTTAGTATTTTCTAACTGATCACCGATGCTAAAGGGCATTCTCACACGTGCAAACCAGCCCTTGAGGTGAAAAGGGGCCAGATTTAGAGGTTTTGCAGAATGTAGTTGTATTCCAAAGGATCTGCAAAATGAAAGAACTTGCTAATACTCAGTAATGTTTCTTGGTGGTTTTAACATGAGATCTCAGTCTTCGGCTTTGTGGTGTTAAAGCCACTTTGTAAACTCTATTTAAGGTGTACAACTCCAGTCTATATATATAATTGTTTAAAATAGCTTTGCAGACTATAATTTTCAGATTACGTTGATGATAGACAACAATAGAAGATGTTCTTTTGCGTTTCATTGTCTGACTGTCCCTCCTGTGGATTCTGAATCTGCTGGACAGCCCTGCCTCCAGGAGGCTTTAGTCTTCAAGATGAGTATCTTGAACAGAAGTAAGAGTGATGTGGTAGCAACACAGACAGAGCACCTCAAGCTTAACGATCAGGGATATTATTTTCCTAGGAAGTTCTTGGAAGTAGCTACTCAACTTGGTGGTAGCAATTGATGAAAGGGAGTTTAACACTGAATATTTGCATGGTAAGGAGGTAGAGAGATGTAATTACACAGTTAATTATTCCAACATACATAGATGTCTGCAGTCTCTGTACACAAAGCATTGGAACACAGATACGTGTGTTTTAATACGTCTTCAGCTTACAGTGTGAGAAAATGTTTGAAGTATCATGCATGCTTTGCTGTGCACAGGGGTTTTGAAGGACGTCAGAAGAACAGGGGATGTGTTATGTGAAGGTATGTGCTTTCAGGAACGCCTGCAAGCTTGTTGTAGTGTACAATTCCATCTCTTTCAAGACCTCTGAAATTCTTGAACGGGCATGCAGGCCAGTGGATTTTGCTCGAAGCTGTGTAGGGTGTTGGATCCTAGTCCTCTGGCCAGATAATGTATTCCTGTTTGCAGAGTTAAATATCTGTCATTCAGCAACTCCCAAGCACATCTAAACAGGCCCTTTGAGTTCCTCGTGCATTCCCTAACAAAGTGACGAAAATAACTTCAATGTACATGATTGTGCTGCTTAAGTCATGACCAAAGTGGGGGGGTGNAAAAGTCTATTGCTTGTATAGGCAAGAGAAAAAAATCTCATTGTGTGCCATGATGGGATTGAGAGCTCTTGGCTTGTAGCGTCAAGGCTTCCTGTTTGTGAAACATCTCTCTGTGCTGCCTTCTCATGGTATACGCAGATCTGGGAGGAGAAAGTGGCTCCTGTTTTCAAGAAGGGTTGAAATATTTTTCAGTTTGGTGCTCCTTTGATTTTGGTGTTGATGAAGCCATGCATGCATCTGGGCATTTCTTGATGAGAGTGTAAAAGAGTACATGATGTGCACAAATGCTAATAAAAAATATAACCCTGTGAGAGCCCAAGAAATTATTCTGCTTCTATGGGCAGAGAAGTTTGGGAAAAAAAGGCGGGG
>VWZE01015556.1:0-29632 GCA_013396675.1 Eubucco bourcierii
CTGTGATCTGGGTACACACTCTCCTTGATGCCCTGATCCTATCTTTCAGCTCATGACAGCTCCTAAGGAACTTTCTTTAAAATATAGCCCCTAAAGGCTGAGCACTTTAAAAGTTTGAACTTTGAAAAAGGTTACAGAATCACAGAATATTGAAAGTAAGTTGGAAGGGACCTCCAGAGATCGTGGTCGTAATCCAGTGCAGCTTGAGGGTGTCTATCACTAACTACCTGTGAGAAGAGACCAGCACTGACATTTCTATATTGTCCTTTCAGTTGTAGAGGACAATAAGGTCTCCCCTCCACAAGAACACCACTTGTCACCAGCCACTGACCACCACTCTTTGAGCCTGGGTGGTGCTTTATCTGGCAGAGCGTGTGCTCACTCAAGCCAAGACCAGCCAGATTTTTCATGAGAATTCCACAGAAAACTGTCAAAGGCTTTACAGAAGTCCAGGTAGACAATATCCACAGCCTTTCCCTCATCCATTAGACAGGTCATCTTGTCACAGAAGGAGATCAGGTTTGTCAAGCAGGACTTGCCTTTCATAAACCCATGCTGATTGGGCCTGATGCCCTGGTTGTCCTGTGGTTGTCTGTTCCATGACCTTCCCTGGCACTGAGGTCAGACTGACAGATCTATAGTTCCCTGGATCCTCCTTTTGACCTTTCTTGTAGATGGGTGCCACATTTGCTACCTTCCAGTCCACTGAGACCTCTCAGAACTTCTGGCAAATAATGGAAAGTGGCTTGGTGAGCACATCTGCCAACTTTTTTAGTGCTCTTGGGTGCATCTAAATGGTGTAGCAGGTCACTGGCCACCTCCTCTTTAATTGTGACTTCATTCTGCTTCTCTTCCCTATCTCCCAATTCATGGGACTGAGTGTTCAGGGAACAACTAGTTCTACTGCTAAAGGCTGAGGCAAAGTAGGCAGCTTTTTCCTCATCCTTTGTCACCATGTCCCTTCCTTCATCCAATAACAGATGGAGATTCTCCTTAGTCCTCCTTTTGTTGTTAATGCACTTAGAAAAATATTATTTATTGTACTTAATAGTTGTAGTTAGGCTGACTAGCTGGGCTTTGGTTCTCCTAATTTTCTCCCTGCATAGCTTCACTACATCTTTATAGTCCTCATAAGAGGCCTGCCCTTTTTTCCGAAGGTCATAATACTCACCTTTTGTTCCTGAGGTCCAGCCAAAGCTCAGCCAGGCCAGAAGCCTTCCCCACCAACCCATTTTTCAGCACTTGGGGACAGCCTGCTCCTGTGCCATTAGGACTTCCTTCTCAAAGTATGTCCAGACCTTATTCCTATTGTCTCCACAGAAGTCTCTGTTTTGCTGTAATGGATTCATGATACTAAGGACTCCACCTTTAGCAGGAATTTCTGCCCAGTAGTATTGATATGTCAGATCTCAAGTACACACCACCACATTTGGTCCAACAACAACAACAACTGAATGTGTAAAAGAGACAGATCCAAATTAAACAAGAAGAGAGTAAACCAGAATCCAGGCTAAAGAGAGGTTACTTCTGAATTTTAGACCAGATTATTAGTAAGCACATAACTAAAGGAAGATTTATCCATTAGAATGTGTGTGCTTTCAATGTTTTGTTTTTGTACATCTGGCATACAGCTGCCACACTTCTTGTTTGGGTGATACTGTTAAGTGTTAGTATAACGGTAAGGATTTTTTAAAAGATAAATTCCTAAGTGCTGCTGCTTTCATTTTTCATTAACACTAATTGGCACTATATAGAATCAGAAAGCTACTGAAATCTGTGAGGCTGAATGAATCAAAAGCATGCACAAGCAGCTCTATATTCTACTCTCCAAGCACATTGCCAGACATCAGATTTCTGCTAAGTAGGTAACTTTGTGAACAGTCTACTTGAAATCAAAACCAGACAGTGCAGTAGAGGGCCATTCACTGAACATGAATCAGTATACCAGTAAAGGGACTGGGGAAGCAGTAATGTTACTTGCTTTGTTTCTGAATGATCTACACATTTAGGTTAATTTTCTATTATTGACACTACATAGATAACTATGCACAATTCACCTTTTCCCCCTGCAGTCCCAAAAGGTCTGCTCATCCAAAATCTGAGATAAAGCAATGTGACTTCTGTTTCAGGTTTTCGTTGTTGTCAAATAAAATCAGTCTTTCAATTAAAGCAATGTTCCAGTTCTGTATGCACAGCAGTTTCCTCTAAAAATGGTCATAAGGGAAAATATTAACATATACGCAGCCCAGAGAGCAGGGAATAAGCTTGCAGCAACAGAAGATGTACAGAAAGGTGCAGACTAAATTACACTTGTGTTCAGAAGCCAGAGTCTTCTTGGAAACTAATGCAGTCAGCAAGTGACTGTGCAAAGGCTCCAGTTTCCTTAGAGTTTCAAGTATTTGCATGAAAAAAAAAAAATCAACACAGAAAGCAAATAGCATGAGTTTTCCACCATGATAATTATTTAAGACATCCTCAAATATTTATTGGTATCATTTTATTACATGGCTAATCCAAACAAAGATTAGCATCCACTCAAGAGGTCAAACTGATTTCTTCTCAATGCCGTAATTTTTAGGAGCCACACAGCTGCTTAAACACTTGGATTTATTGTAAAGAAGCATTCAGCTTATCTTCATTATTGATTTTATTCTCATTTGCTTCAGGTATCTTGGGGAAAGAATGGAAGAGCGGCAAAGAGTACGAAGGGTTATAGAGGGAGGAAGAATTAACTGGAGATGTGTAATTCCAGAGCTGCTATAGCTCTTGCTACTGATTTCTGCTTCAGAATGAAACTGCAGATTTTAACTTTCATTTTACCAAATATTAAAAGACAAATTAAAAAGAGAGAGGACTACAAATGCATTTACTCAGAACGTAAAAATATAATACTCAGATTGTCCTTTCTGTAAAATAAAACCTGAGAACTGGTTACTGAATATCTTTCTTATTGTGCTCTGTACTTTTAATCCTGTGGTAATTTTATAATGAGGAAAAAAAATGTAAATTTTGTTCCTACAGAGTGACACAGGTGACTCCATAACACTTAGAAAAGAGAGCAAAATGTCTCACATAAATCTTTGCAGAACTGAGTCCTGTAAGGATGCAGTTTATTTCTAATTCCCTAAAATAGCGCACAAATGACATAGCAGAATTATACACACGTCATCCAAAATGATAGTAGATGCTGTTACAGAGATATTCAGAATCAAAACAGGTTTAGTACTCAGTCCCCAGTCATCAGATCTCACAGACTTATGTTTCCTTGCTTGCAAATTTATATCATCCTGAATTGCATCAGTTCCACTTGTACCTTGATTTTCACACAGAAGGCGTTCACATGCAAAGGCAGCAAGCTGCGTGATGTCCAGAGAAGTTAGTCTATCAATGCATTCATAAAACTTATTTAACACATCCATTACAGAGTGCTTTTTAGCACCTCCCAAGTTTACCTCATTCCCTAATCAAAGCTGCTTTACAAATATTAGCCATGGTTATTCTTTAAGACAAGGTAATAGATGACATCACCTACAGCTGAATAAATTCATGCTCCCATCTGAAGTCTCTTCTCTTTAAAATAACATAGAATAGGGCATTATAATTGATAGAATAATTATCATTTAACTACAACCTCTCTTGACCTGCCCTATCAGAAGAAAAAGACCTAAAAGTGGATTAAAGTTACATTTTCACCAATTTGTACCTCTTCTTTCATATGACTAGAAAGAAGGAAATGGGCTACAAGGAAAGAGGTGTAGTCCCGCACCAATGTAGACACAGACAGTTCTCTTTTTTATTTGACACCTAGAAATTAAAATGGACCCTTTTATAACATTCAATCGGTTTTCCTGTTACAGTATCAATTCTCACAGCTGTGACAAAATATTGGGTCCTGTGTTAGGCCAAGAAAGATTGAATTGCTTAGCTGCCGTAAGCGACTCTGAAATTACCACACTGTGTCTTTACCCCAGGTATTTTTGTATGTGGGCATAAGAGGAAGTACGGTTTTGAAGTGGAACAAATGGCTAATATCATCAGCAAGAGGTTACAATTTAAAAAAAAAACTTCTAAAAAAATTCTTAATTTTAGTATCTTCCCTAATTATTCAGCAGTTTAATGGAGGATCCTCTGAGGAGTGGCTGAGTAAGAGGCTGCATAATGTGCTTCTCAAAAGTGTTATTATACCAAAGAAAGGGAAAGTATAAAATACTACAATAAACCCAAAAGCTAAGTTATTCATAGCAAGTATTTAAAAGAATAAAGACATGCATGGGTACTATAAATTAGTAGATTAACATCTACAGGAGGTACACCATAAATGCTTGGGTTTGTGTTTAACTACAACAGTTTGAAGATAGATAGTCCATATTCAGATAATAAATACTACTAAAAACTGATAGTATATCTAAAACAGTACAATTGCTTTGTGTTAATCCACTGTATGGTTTAAAAATTGGATATTTATGAATTCATTATGATTTTACTAGTTGACGCTTGCCCATTTTTTTAAACTCCACATGACTCCATATTACATGGAATGATATTCCTACCACTGAATGAGATTTGTCTCTTTGGGCTATGTTCTGTATTGTTCCTGGTATCTATCCAAGTTAAAGTATAATTTATTCTGCATATTACTATGTTTTATTCATAACAGTATGACATAGACATTGTTTCATAGTAAGGAAAACTCTTGAAATAGTGACATGATACAGTTTTATTATAATTTCTGTAGGGAATGCATGATCATTTACTCTTCTTAAGCAATATATTAGTCACAAGTGGTGTTAATACGAACTGTCAATAGTCCGCTTCGTATTCATACAGGTTCACAGGTAAAACCAAACCAAAGAGAGAAAAAGAATACATTAACCAGTAGTGTGACAATCAGACTAAGGTCAGACTTTCCACAAACACTGAGTTTTGAGCTAGGTCAAAGCATGAAAACCTTTAGCCACAACAAAGCCTTTGGGTACAAGGTCAGCAGCAACTAGAGAATAAGAATTTGGTAGAATAGTGTCTGCCCTTGACTGCACATACACACCTATCTTTTTGAGTTGCAGATGAGATGTAAAGGCAAGTCCAAGAAGGAGTAGCAAAACATGGAAACTGTTTTATCCGTTTTTAAACTGTCTTCATAGCTGTCCCAGATCCTGACAGTCCCCCTGTCATATGCATCCACATAATCACAGAATATATCCAGTTGGAAGAGACTTCAAGTATCACCCAGTCCAACTCTCCACTCAGCACTGAAGGGTCGACACTAAACCACATCCCTAAGCACTAGGTCCACAAGCCACTTGAAAAACTCCAGTGATGGTGATTCCACCACTGCCCTGGGCAGACCATTCCAATGTTTGATAACCCTTTCAGTGAAGATATAGTTTCTAGTATCTAGTCTAAATGTCCCCTGGCACAGCTTGTATCCATTTTCTCCGGACTTGTCACTTCTCATCAAGGAGAAGAGGCTGTCCCCCTCCTTTCTCCAACCTCCCTTCAGGTAGTTATAGAGAGCAATGAGGTCTCCCCTCAGTCTCCTCTTCTCTAGACTGAACAACCCCAGCTCTCTCAAATGCTCATCATAGACTGTGTGCTCCAGGCCCTTCACAAACCTTTCTGCCCTTCTCTGGATATGTTCCAGCACCTCAATGTCCTTCTTATAGTGAGGGGCCCAGAAACTGAACACAATACTTGAGGTGCAGTCTCACCAGTGCTGCGTACAGGGGGATGATCACCTCTCTGTTCAGTGTTGGCCATAGTGTTTCTAATACAAACCAGAATGCCACAGGCTTTCCTGGCCACCTGGGCACACTGCTTACTCATGTTCAGTGCAGGTCCCATTTTCAGTGATGCTAAACTCCAACAAGTTGTGTTGAAGCAGAGACAGTCCCAGAGCATATAAGATGGAGAAAAAAGCCCATATCACACTTCTGCCATTACCATGACATATATGCAACACCTTGACTTCATCAAAATACACACTATACAGCCTAATCTCCCTCTGAAGGGCTATGAGGGCAGGGAGAAGGAAATAACAAGGCAAGGGGAAAGCACCATAATGGTCACAGTACCCCACAGAGCACCAGATTCCATGTGAGCTCTCATCCCAGTCATCAGCTCCAGCCAGGAGGATCTGCTTCTGCTTCTTATCATAAAAATACCATCGCATGCTGTGATTTTGTACCATTCAAGGCCAAATGAAAGTTTAATCTGCCTTGATTTTCTCCCAAATATAGATTCAGATTAATCTTCCCTGATGGCAGGAACTCAATTGCTGGTATTCCAGATAGATTTTATTATTTGTAGCCTTGTCATTTAATGACTGAATCAGAGGTGACATGGTGGAGAGAATGGGGACCTCATTAACATCCATCAATATGTGTTACAAAATATGCTAAATGCAAATCTGTCATTTGTACCCCAGCTCAGTTATGCTCCTTTAGTACTAGTCAGCTAACAAAAAGTACAGCAGTTTGGATATTTTGACAGAAAAGGAAATGAAGCAGTGAATTAAATTGTCAGTAGCAGCAATACAGTATCAGCAAAACAAAAAGCTGAATGAGAAGGAAGAGGAAGGAGATTGTGCTGTCTATCCCACACAATAATAATGGTTTGAAGTGAAAATAAATTTGTCCAAATGCCAGCACAGGTTGGATGCACTTGTGACCACATGAAGATGACAGCAGTGACTCTCTGCAAATCAGAAGGTAGGTAGGACCAGAAACTGCATAAACTGCTTCAGTTTGTTCACTGTTACCTTTTCTCTTCAAAGAATATTGGAGGATAATGACCTCCTAATTTTAAAATACAGAAGTTTCTACTGAAAAGAAACTGTTACTTGAGAACTCAGGATGTTCAGCCCCCTGAGCTGGAAGACAAGGACAGAGAGCAGAATAAACCCTTCGTAATCTAGGAGGAAGCAGTCAGCAACCTTCTATGCCACCCGAACACTCACGAGTCTGTGGGCCGAATAGGATCCACTCAAGAGTGCTGAGGGAACTGGTGGAGAATTTCACCACACAATTTTGTCATTTTTCAGCAGTCATTGCTAAGAGGGGAGGTCTTAGCTGAATGGGAACTTGTCAGTTTGATGCCCAGGTACAAGATGAGTTGGAATGAGAACCCAGGGAACTACAGACCTGTTAGCCTGACCTCAGTACCAGGGGAGATTATGGAGCACTATGCCTTGAGTGTGTTCACATGGCATGTGCAGGACAGTCAACGAATCAGGCCCAGCTAGCATGGGGTCACAAAGGGCAGGTCCTGCTTGACCAACCTGATCTGATTCTATGATCAGGTGACCCACAATGAGTGAGGGAAAGGCTGTGGATGTTGCCTATGCAGACTTTAGAAAAACCTTTACCACAGTCTCCCACAGCATGCTCCTAGAGAAGCTGGCAGCTCATGGCTTAGACAGGTTGTACTCTGCGATGGGTAAAAAAATTCACTAATTCATCTGCATCCAGAGGGTTGTGCTGAATGGAGTTAAATCCAGTTGGTAGATGCTTACAAGTGGTATGCCTCAAGGCTCACATTTTAGGCCAGTCTCGTTTAATGTCTTTATCAATGATCTGGATGAGAGTATTGAGTGCACTTCAAAAATAGTGGATTACACCAAACTGGGCTAGAGCATTGATCTGTTCAAAGATAGGGAGGTTTCTGCAGAGGGCTCTGGATGGGCTGGATTGAAGGGCCAAGGTCAGTTGTATGATGTCTTTTCTCCCAAGTAACTAGTGATGGGATGAGAGGAGATGGCCTCACATTTCGTCAGGGGAAGCTTAGTTTAGAGATTAGTAATAATTTCTTTCCTGAAAGACTGGTCAAGCATTGGAATAGACTGCCCAGGCAAGTGGTGGAGTTACCTGGAGGTGTTAAAAAAATATGTAGACTGGGCAGTTTGTGTCATCATTTAGTGGACATGGTAGTATTGGGTTGACAGTTGATGTGATGATCTTTCCATTGTTAATGATTCTACACCCATATTCTGATATTAATTCTATACCTATATTCTATGGTTCTATACCTCATAACTTGTAAAAAAAAATCTTCAGATGGTCAAAATTCAGGCTATATCTATCATATACCTGGTAAAGTTCCAGGAATGTTTTATTAGGCAAAGACATTTGACTCCACAAGACTCTGCAACCTCACTTGATCTTGTAACAGGTTCTAGGGAACCAGAACTTTGATGTGACTCAATTTGGGGTCATTTTTTCCCACTATATGTGATTTAGTTTGCTCAGCAGACCCAGCACAACTCCAGTGCTGACCATCTGACCTTGCGCTGTTAGTAGAAATACTGTTTAACCTGTATGGAATTCTTCAAGGGCCAAAGATCACAAAGCAACACTGTGTAATGTGCAACCAGGACCTACACTAAAATGCAGTATGTACTATACTGAATGTAATACCAGTCAGGGCCTATAATGACATATTTCCAGCTGGTCAAAATAGGAAAAGTATGATGCTAGCAGATAGTGTCTGACATCTGTAAATTTCATTCTGAGGCATAATCAAACTGACTCCTCTCCATGGAAAGAAGAAATCAATGACAAGGTACAACTTGACAGTTGTAGGCCTGCCCACTCCTTGTTGTTTCTAATACAATGAAAATTACAGCTTAAAACCAAAATTTGCCTCAAGGAGCCTTATCTCTTCCTCAAACAGATCAAACAATGAAGGAAATAACTCAAAGTCCTAATAAATACATGCTGAAAGCCTAGAAAGCTCAGGTTGTGAACAACATTGCACACTGAAGTCAGAACTGAAGACTTGCTGCTTGGGAAGCGGGAAGAGTAATTTTTTATCTGGGTCATGTCGTGGTTAACAGCAATTACTCTATCCATAGTGACCCACAGATGGCTGCACAGCATGCATTAGAACAAACACTAATGGAAGGGGCCAACCCAGCTGAGAGCAGTTGAGAAAGATTGCTGGTCCAATGCACTGCATCTGACTGGCGGAGTCCCAGAGCAATTTATGGAGCTTAGCAGTAAATACAGTGTTCTGGCAGGATACTTAACACAAAAGAAAAAGTGGTGCCTTTCTTATTTATTCATGAAATCATAAATGAAGACAGGCATTAATAGAGTAAGCACATTATTAAATAAGTTTTGGTTTTGAATGTAGTAGGATTCAGAATAGAATTCAGATTTACCTTTAAAAATGTGGCTGTAGAGAGCTAAAATGTGAATTTGACAAGAGCACTTTTAAAATTTGTGCCACTAAACAACAGTGATTTTTTTTCAGACTGAAAAAGAGGAAAGGAAATATTTTTTGAAGCTTACTTTACAATTTTAAAAAGTGCATCTCCCATAGCTGGTGATGTTGATGTACACATACATACATTTCATTATTATCCTTCTAGGTGACGTCTGCACACAAAATCCATTTATAAATCCATGTGGAAAGCTGAATTTTTTTAAAGAATTTTTACTCTAAATTGACTCATGAGAATAAGAATCACAATTTACAGAACTAAACACCATGACGTTTATAAAGATAAGGTAGACTGCAAAGACTGTCCAGCTCCCATTCTCCAGTTGACTAAAGTTAGCAAAGTTAGGGGGGCAGAAATTTTGACAATTTTCAGGGCAAAATAGTTTCCTTCAGAAAATCCCCAAAGATAGCACAAAAGAATCTCATAACTCTAGCAAGCCAAATAATAAAGGTTTCTACTATTCGTTTAAGCAGAAATTATATCAGCTAAAAAATTATGGAACTGAAAACCTATCAATCTCCTAGATCAAAATAAAATCCAGATTATGAACAGGCCATCATATAGTTCATGTAGAATTTTGCTGAAGTGTGCTTTTGTGGCTCAAAAAGAATGTTTGAGCTTCATTTATAAGCTACCATTTGTTTCTGAACACAGAAGGAAAACTCTGAGAAAGGCAAATGGAAATTTGTACAGTGCAAATGTTAACTTGTTGGATTGTCCAGGCCCTAAAGTGGCACAGAATGAAAAAGAGGTTTTCAGGTGCCTCCCTGCTCTCTGGTGTGTGCCAAACTCATATACACCATTTGTATCAAGGAAAGCTAGATGGCTACCCTAGGAAGAAGGCTGGAGGTAGTGGATGTTAATGTATGACCAAGACCATTTGATTAGGTGAAGAAGAATATTTTCTTTTTGGCTTTCTAAAATCATAAGACAGTTTACTTTTATTACTGGTTTGCAAAAAATCCCAAGTGAAAAATACAGAGTGCAGAAAACAGTCTTCTATAGCTCTGGAACTACATGCCTGGAAGGAGACAGAAGCTGAGCAGTCTTTATCAGTTTGTCTTTCCAAGTTGCTGCTCTTTTCTGCTTATCTTAATTACCTGCTTAAAGAATAGGGCTTAGGTCAAGTGACCTTGTGATGTCACTAGGAATCAGGTGATGGTTGATGTAATTAGGTGAACCCAATTAACACAGGAGGAGCAGGGATCTGGGTCACAGTTGTGGTAGATTAATGAATGTGCATCTCTCCAAGGTCGTTGGCCAGAAACTGATTCTCAGCAGTTTGTTGCAATTTTATTGCTGCCCTGCTTTGCTCTGAAGCAGGAAGGTGAAAACATGCAATGCTGAGAAGAGTAACTGAATGACTCAATTTGCTGATACATTTGAATATTTATGCTTTTTAATGGACTTCTTTGAAAATGAAGCTGATATTCAAGTCCCATCTGGTAAATTAACATAGAAACCTAATGTACGTTTAAAGATTTTCTTAGGACATGGCACTATGTCTTTAAAATAACATTCTTCTAAGCCAGCTTCCATTATGATGTTTCTTATGCCTCCAGTGGAATAAGATAACATGCCAGTTCAGTTTATATTTTTACATTTTAGAAGTAAACAAGGAAATTGTTTGTATTTATAGTTAGCTTTTGCTGCTATCAACTCTTCACCTTCTTTATTTTCTCAGGTTAGAAAAGCAAATGACCTGACTAGGAATGCAATAGTTTTTTCAACTCTATATGTGCTACAGTAGCTTGAAAAGTCTCAAAACTGCATTGCTCTACCCAAGGGGTACTCTATGTCCCACACAGGTGCAGGAGCTAAAGACCCGAAGATAACAGTCTGAAGAGCATCCATAAAAGGGAGACAAAACCAAAACATTTGTAGACCACACTTGAGAACCAGATTAGCACAGAGATGGTAGCCCAGCTAAGCAGATGGTATTCCTCCAGAGCAGCCAGCAGAGTCTTCCATCTGCTAGCATATTCAAACTGGAGTAAGATAGAAATTACAGGATTTCATAATAAACAACATTTTTAATACTCACTGAGAAATATTTATTTGACTCCATGTTAACACTGATGAACTCATGCTATATAGCACCAAAAGTAATCAAGAGGGACTGAAAGGTTTATCAGGAGCACCAGCTTGTTTCTTTGGGTGTTCAGTCATAGTTATGATACAAACTAAAGAAAGAAATTCAGATCAGACATTAACAAGTCAAAATAATTCTGTTGCTCCTGTTTTTTTAAAAGAAATACTAGGTATCTAGACATGTGTATTTACCAGGTATGTAGCTAATATGTTTGGGATATTTTGTTTGGAGTTTTTGGAAGTTAGGAAGGACATGTTGGAGCAGGTCCATAGGAGGGTCATGAAGATGATCAGAGGGATGGAGCAGCTCTGCTATGAGGACAGGCTGGGAGAGTTGGGGCTCTTCAGCCTGCAGAAGAGAAGGCTTTGAGGAGACCTTATAGTAGCCTTCCAATATCTGAAGGGGGCCTACAAGAAGGCTGGGGAGGGAGTATTTACAAGGTCTTGCAATGACAAGATGAGGGGCAATGGATTTAAACTGGCACAGGGGAGATTTAGACTGGATGTTAGGAGGAAGTTCTTTCCAGTGAGGGTGGTGAGACACTGGCACAGGTTGCCCAGGGAGGTTGTGGCTGCTCCCTCCCTGGAGGTGTTCAAGGCCGGGTTGGACGAGGCCTTGAGTGATCTGTACTAGTGGGAGGTGTCCCTGCCTATGGCAGGGGGTTGGAACTAGATGATCTTTGAGGTCCCTTCCAACCTTACCATTCTATGATTCTGTGATATGGTTGGTTGGTTTGTGCTTGGGGTATTTGGTGGTTTTGTTTTGGTTGTGGGTTTTGTTTTGTTTTGTTTTAATAAGGGAGTTAGATTAATATCACAGAGAGCCAACTATTACATCTTCTGATCACTGTTTTCTCAGAAGATAAACGACTAATGAAGTTTCTCTCAGGAATGAAATCACAGACATAGATACCAGTCTGTGACATAGACTCACAGCACAGGATATCTATAGCTTTTTTTTTTTTTCTTTTTTTTTTTAAACTACAATCATTATTCTATGTTTGCATCAACACAATTTAAAATATATATTTATATATCCAAGCTCCATTGAACAGTACTATTTATTTCAGCCAATTTTCTGCGTGAGTTGCGATGCATGGTGACATAGTAAGATTGTGCAATTTAAGGAGGGCTGGATTATTACTTTTTGGAAGGCAGCTTAATGCATTTGTAGAAACACAACTAATGAGCCACTTGGCAGCACCTGAGGAGAAGCACATGTATCACCCTCTCCTGAGTAATTGAAAAAGCATCTCTAACTAAAGCATGAGCTGCAGTGCTGCAGGCCAAATTCTTGGGGAGATGCTATAAAATTCCTCATTTCTGCCCCTCCTCTGACTGCTATTACCCACCCAAACTACCACTGCATTCAAGGCACCACAGTTGTCCTCTCTCCACCCTTACCACTGCCAAGAACACGCAGGGAAATGCACAGTGCAGTAAGACCATGCATACATCTTTCTACCAGGCCAATACAACGCTCTACTATTCCAAGAGCAAAATGCAGCACACAAAATCAGATGAGATGAAAGTAGTTTTATTTTACTTCTCTATTTATTGGCAGAGAACTAAAAAATACCTAAACAAGGAATTAACTCAAATGTACAAAAATGAGGATAAACTCATTTGGATAACATGGCACTTCAGCATGTAGTTTGATGGCCATGGTGGTGTTAGGTTGATGGTTGGACTTCATAATCTTAGAGGTCTTTCCCATTTTTGATTTCNCCATTAAGAAACAGTAGTCATTTGCTAAACCACCTGCTTTATGCTAACACTGCTTCCAAAAGAATATCTTAAGACACCCTTTAAATTTGTATCTCAGAATCAATGCAATATTCACGGACTCCACTATTTGTTTATGGCTCTTCCTGTACACAATTCTGTCCTTCCCCTATCTCCAGTATTCAGGAATGGGAAAACTTTAATCAGAATAAAACAAAAAAGCTTACTGGGGAAGTCATCCATATTTATACAAATATTTTGTAAGTTGAAGCCGTTTTTGTAAAACCTAGAGACAGAGTACTTTACTCCATGAACGTGTATATTTACAGCTCAAAACAAGCAACGGTTCAACTTTTCCCCTGGAAAATATTTTTCCTATATTGCCTTAGAGTCTGCAATGTATAAGTAGATGAAGTAGATGAAGTAGATGAAACACCTGCTACATGGAGAAAAAGAAGGTTATAAAAAGATACTCAATGGTGAGAAAAAGCCACACAAGGAGGAGTACTAAAACAGAGGCAACCCTTACTACATCTGTTTGAAAAAGACCAGTAGAGAACTACTCTATCAATAACTCTGGACACATCTCAGAATTTCTCTTAAGTACCTGCAAGCCTGGACTTCCTACAAAATTTTCAAATCTAGATTGCATCGCTGTAAATATAAACATGCATAACATCTTTAAACACATCCAGTTCCACTGAAATATGGATTACCCATGGTACAAAGTAATTAGCACAAAATGAAAAATGGGAGGGCCAAAGACAATCAGGTACAGTCACTTTCTACAGATCCTCAAACAGCACCCTTTTTTTCCACAGACGCAGAAATTATTTATAAAAAGGGGAAAAAATAAAAAGGTAAGTACATTAATCTGAAATGATTTTGCATCTGACTGGTCATCTTAGTACCAAATAGCAATGTCTCAGCTACGAACTGATAACTACAAGGGAAGGAAGCAAATACTTCACTCCCAGAGAAAACTAAAAGAACCATTCCAAATCAGTTTAACAGAAGAGATAATAATTGCCATAAAATGTCAGCATTCACAAGGTGGTGGCATACAGATTTGTACACTTAGTCTCATTTTAAGAAATCAGAAATAATTTGTTATTAAGTGTATAATCATCAGAGCGGACAAGTTACTGTAACTGTATGTCTCCTGGAGGCTGAAGAGCACAAGCTTACACTTGTTTCAGGTTATACACTATTTTTCTTCA
This sequence comes from Eubucco bourcierii, assembly GCA_013396675.1. Classification (NCBI taxonomy): domain Eukaryota; kingdom Metazoa; phylum Chordata; class Aves; order Piciformes; family Ramphastidae; genus Eubucco; species Eubucco bourcierii. The sequence goes on from VWZE01015556.1 coordinate 14,257, forward strand.
TCTTCAAATTTTCCACAAGCTGAGTACAATGTATCATAAGTAAATTAAAGGAAAGGAAGATGGCAGAAATCACTGTGAACTATGACAAATGTGGTAAACAATAGATGTGCACAGCTACCTATGGTGAAGTTTCTGTGCCCTGTTGTCAAACACTGAAACAAACAGTACATAGCTCACTGAAGTCATAGCAATAGTTCTCTTGCTATATGCCTGGTTCAGAGGGAAGTTGCTCTCTGACAGAAATTGAGCTAACAGATGGCTTGTTTCAGGGCTCCAGTGATAAAATCGTATGGATGTCCTAACACTCAAGCAACTTGAATTAGGTTTGGCATGTTCTTCTACAGAGAAAATTACAAAGAATTAGAACTAAAGTGCTTCTATTTCAAAAAAACTTTATGGACAATGTATCAATTCCCCTGAACTTTAAAATCAGATGTTTGGTTGGTTTTCCATAATAAATTAATAGTTAAAAGGATTAATTCTTGCCTAAACAAAAGGAAACCAGGCAAAATCTTCCCTGCTGCTTTATTCTTTTGCTTAGCCTCAGGGGACACATCTGAAAGATGCCACAGCCAGGATAGATGGCAGCCAGCACATCCCTTGAGTCATATGTCTTTGCTTATACTAGGTCACAATGAGTGCCTCAAGGCAGTAAATGTGAATTACCAGCAAGTCACGTAAAATGTGCCCAGAGGGTACCATCTGAGTTCATTTTATATAAATTAACCTGCCAAAAAGAATGGGAATGATTGCCTTAGTCTTGTATTCTAATATAGTCAACACTTCTTAAAGGGAACCATACAAAGCTAACCAAACTTGCTTGGTGGCAGACTGAATAGTCTCAGTACTACCATTGGCAAAAAGCTATGGTTAAGGGTTGGCATTGATAAACTTGGAGCTTCTAGAAAACAATCTGAAAAATACCAGCAAGAAGTGCTAAAGCTTGAAGGTCTAAGAGTGACTTGTTTAAGACAACTTATCAATAGACAATTAGATACATTATCACAAATGCTACATGGCACAAAGCAATCTAATTTATTCTCTTCCTCTGACAGGCTGTGGATGCTCCTCACACTCATTGCTCTAAATCATGAAATCTGCCTCTGCAGACTACAAGGATTTGGACGGCAGCTTTTCCTTCTCAGCATCATATTTTGCAGCAATAAAGGCCTTGTTACTAGCACTGCTTAGTAATTTAAGTGAATGTGAAATATTCACAAGTGAATGTTGACCTATCTTACCTTGACTTGTAAGGGCATCTCCTAAGAGGTGGAGGAGTAACTGTTTTAAAAAACTCTAGATGCAAGGAGAAAATACTTGAAAAGTCTTTGTAGAAGACTGAAACAGTTTGCCCCAAAACCAGATGGCTATCATCTGCTACTTCTTGGAATATAGGTTTATCCCTTAGCCTTTTTCTTCTAAGAAAGAGGCCTCGTCCATTACCTTAAATGTATGGATGAATCAACATAAAACCAGAACAAATTGCAGAAATAAGGAAGTGCATATATGTCAACAGCAGAGGAGAACAAAATGGAGTAATACAAAAGCTTTAGATGGAATGGAGGTACAGCTTAATATCCTGGTGTACCTTAGTTTGATAATAAAAGACAAGGTAAAAATAAAAACTGATTTCACATTATTAATCTTTATACTTATGCATTTTTCTATATATACACATGCTTATGTGGAAGGATATTTTCCTATGGAGATACCAACAACTGCTAAAAATGCTGCAACTGTACAAATGTCAGTTAAGTGTCACTAATCTCACCTAACAGATAACCCTTGAATACCATACAGTGCAGACTTTCTCTGATGACCATTGCCCAGTATCAAGTGAATACGCTTTGGAAGCAGAAAAACTGCAATTTTAATGAAGAGCAATGACAAAGGATTTGGAAATAAAGGCCCTTTCTCACTCTTATCGTTGTACAAATGAAGTGAATATATGACTTTCGGAAAAAAAAAGGAAATTAACTAATTGGCAATTATCAAAAATCTCTGTGGAACCTACGCTTCTCTGCAGGGCCAAGAGTACAAGGATGACAGTATAAGAGCAGAAACAAAAAAAAAAAAAAAAAAGGGAAAAAACCCTACCAAACTAATTAAATTTTCTATTTCATAATCTCTTACTGTATTTCTTTTACTCTTTTGTGCATGACATTCTTAAAAGATTTAAACTTCAGTGGTTAATTTATAATTTTTTTTTATTAAACCATTTCATTGTTCTTAGTGTTTGTCCTCTGTTGTTTCACCTTGATTTTAACTTGAAAATGTGCCTGTATTTTCTATTACATAATAATAATTGAGCTAATAATACAGCAACACATGTACGTATTTTTCCTCCCTGAAGGATTCAATATGCACCAAGTGTCAAGACAGAAAATATTTTAATGGATTGCCACACAATTCAAAGGTAAGGCATTTTCAGTTTACGCAGAGCAACAAACAAACAGCAAAACAGAAGGTAAAATTACTTGAAATGCATCAAGCATAATACAATCATCTATGGAAACAAAATTCAGAGGGAAACTTATGTAGATAATCATGTAAATTATCCAGGCTGAAATGTGGCCAGGATACTAACTCATCACAGCTTTACTTTTTCAGAGACGAATGTGTCTGATCCTGAGTTAATATTTTCACACAAAAAGCAACACAGTAGCAACACAGTGGGTCACAGTGGGTGAAACACAGATTGGGGAAAGAATAAAGACCAGCACATTATTTCAAGTGATTTTTCCTGCCCCAACTGTACTGAAATATTCTAAGTAAAACTGACATGGGAGGAAGGGAGGAAGGGAAGGGAGGAAGGGAGGAAAGGAGGAAGGGATAGGAGGAAAGAAGGAAGGGAGGAAGGAAGAGGACAGTATTGCACCACAGAGTTGTAAAATGTTTACAGTTTTGAGACAGGCTGTAGGTGAGTAAAATGAGGAAACATTTTTTGGGGAAAAACTCTGAGAAGTTTTCATATGTAGGGCATGTTATTCAGATTTAGGGCATGTTTCTCTTTTCCTGCCTGTAAAACAGAAGCAACTCTACCAATGACAACCTTGTAAAACTTGCTCAAGAAAGTCTGTTGTGAGTTGAGATGGGTGATCATAAATGCACTAGAGAAAGGTGGTAACCTGCTATCAGATTACATTTTTACAGCTTTTACGTGCTGTAAGACAGCAGCTGCTGCAAAATGGTTTAAACAACACCAATAGATTTTTAGTGGTAACACTTAAGTTGATGGAGATAGTTGCTTCTGTTATTGCCCACCACAAGGAATGTACCATCAGTCCCTAGAGAGATGATTGTGGAATGGGTCATATACTCCCAATGAGGGCTTTCAGCCGCAGGTACAGTATGTGCCAATAACTTGGCTACATATTGCAGGCCAGAATTAGTGAACTAGAAAAAAGTTCTCTTTCCCTCCTTGACCTGCAAACTGATATTTTTCTCTTTTGACTAGACTTCCTACCTAGTATGTGCTTCAAATACTGTGCTCAGAGGTGCACAAAGACCAGTATTTTCTCTCTAACAGCAGCCTGTAGCAGTTGTCCAAAAAGGAAGACAAGCACACAGTACAAACATACTGGTATTTTCTAAATGTCTTACCAGCACTGAGCTGTGGGTCAGGGAATTTCTGAATCAAAACCAGTCTTTTCACTCAGTTGGCACTTATATATTCCTCTGTCACTTTTTTGTCCAGCCCCATTTAAACTCATATAAAGTATTAGCATCTTGTAGCAGAGTTCCACAGCTTAATTACCCAGATAATAAAGAAATAGCTCATTTCATAGTTTTAAAGAAGGTAGTCACTAGTTTAACCTCATATGCTGTTGTATTAGCAGGGAAAATGGCGTGCCTCTGATCATTTTCTTCAGCTACCATCCTGTAGATTTCAAGTACACATCCCATCTATTTCCTTTTTGAGCTAAGAGTTCTTTGCCTATTTAGTTGTTCCTTATAGGGAACAACTTCTTCTATATCTTTGATTACCCTAATTATCCTTCTTTCTACATTTCAGTACCATCCTTTCCTGAAATGTAGGAGGATCAGAGATGGACAAAGTGTTAAGACTTGGGTGCATTAAAAAATTCTGTAATGGTATTGATGCAAATTATGCAAAATTAATAATCGATACTAATTTTAACATCCAGGCGATGATTGTTTGTAACTATGAAAATTGGTTATTAACATTAAATCTCACCAGAAAACTTATTTACAAGGTTCAAAGAGCATGGTTTGGAAATGTACACACAGGGAACAGGTAAAACGGTGACACTTTAAGAGGTATCTACCAAATGCAAACATACTGGAAGAGAAGGTTCTAGCAGTCAATATACCGCTTGCAGTTAGTTATCCCGCTTATCCACTAGATGGATGTAGGAAGCTGCTTTATGGCAGAAGGCAGTTAGTGAATTACAAGAGGTTTTAAGTATTTACTCACAAAATATTATCAGACAGTACCCAAAGCATGTGGAGGGGTTGCTGTCAGTGGTCTCAAAGCCATTAGAGGCTTTGACGTTTTCCCAGGCTCTTTTCTGAGGAAGCTGGGAGTCTGGCACAGTCTCTGACCTGGTTCCTCTTGACTCCCAATTCAGCAGAAGCCTTGCAGAGAGGCAGGCAGGATGCAATGCCATGTGAAGGCTTGGCAGAATGTTACACTGGCTGTGCAGGTCAATCACCTGCAGGCATTTCAAGCCTGTTCTTGGTAAAAACTCAAGGCAGTGGAGTTTCCAGGTAGTTCAGGATGCAGTGAGGCAGTAGCAGCAGATATGAATACAACGGCAGAGAGCACGTTGTGTTACCTGCTCATCCCTTTTTATCAATACAGCCCAAGACTAATGGGCCTTTGAAGACAGATTAGCCAATCAGGATGGCACTTTGCCAAGCTTGACCATATTAGCTGAAGCCAGAGCTTTTGTTTTCCTTTCCAGCAGTTGCTTTCCCCCAGCACAGAAGGAGGAGGAACAGGGGAATACGTCTGGGCAAGCCAGAGTCCTTAGACTCAGTGGCTCCAGGTTCTTTATCCTCTTTCTTGCAGTTGCTTCTCCCCATAGCAGAATTGGGGGGGGGGGAGCACAAAAACATGTACGGGAAAGCCAGGACATGTATAAGCCTATTTTGGCCTGATTAGGCCTACCATGACAGGTATAAAGACACTCATTTTAGCCTCTGTTTTTCTGTAATAATTTGTAGCAGTCTCTTGGTTTTTACATAGCTACCAAGCAGTGTTCAGGCATTCCTGTGGAATTGTAATAACCCCAACATTTGGGGAATTTTTCCTGAGTGGCAACAGTTAACCCAGGACAAATAATTGTGCATGTAACACCAGGATTATATTTTCACCACATACATCAGTTTTCATTTTTCTATGCTGAATGGCATCTGTCATTTTATTGCACATACACTGTTGCAGGGTCCTGCTATTTTCTCATAATGAGCACTATTTTTTATGCTTTATGGAACTATACTACTAAAACTGTTTCCCTTGTCTCTCCCTTTCCAGATTATTCATAAGTAGCACAGGTCCCAGCAGTAACTTCCCTACACTGAGAAAGCTTACTATTTCATTCATTGCTTTTCTTCATTTTTCTCCAAACATTTCTTGCTTTTATTGCTGCTATGGTTACTGAGCTTTATTAGGAGCCTCTGACAGACATATCGTATGGGTCTCCCTCCTTCCATAGTAGGCTTTCAGATAAGCCAGGTTTCTGGATGCAGTTAGGAACAACAACTGGAGAACTCTAACAACTAGAGAAATTACTTTATTGTTGTTGTTATGTGATCAAGCTGAATGTGTTATACTATTATTCACCCAGAGATAAGGAGAAAGCATTCATGTCAGCTGTCTGCTCAAATTTCTTTCTAATGGAGAGATGTTTGTAAGATGAGTATCAGCAGCATCAGGAGGCTTTCAAAAAGGTCAAATGGGACATTACTGATGGACTGTACTGTATTACTATGGCCATTTTCTAAGCATTTGCATTCACCACTCTGTGAATGACTATGTAACAGGAAAATATAAAGTTGAATGGACTAAGGATAATGTGTTTAGGACTAGTAAAAATAAAACTTTAAAGCAGTAAATATGTATGTTTCTCAGTTGGCTTCCTTCTATGTGTGTACTAAATCTGTGCTGTGACCACCTGAGACAAAATCTATAATATTTGACGTTTCCTGTCAATTTTTCTGTTTGTTTGGATATTTGTTTAGTTGTGGATTTTGTTTGTTGGCTTGGTTTTTTTTCTTTTTCTTTTTTTTTTTTTTAATCCTTTGTTCCCATGTTCCCAGTGCAATTACAGTACAGTAAGTGTATTTTCTATAAACACTATGCAAACACCACAACATTGCAATGACATGGATTTTTGTGTGTGAGCAAGACAGAAAAAGATACAGTTTGCATCTCTATTGGAAAATATCTCCTTAGAAGAAAACGCCAAGACGAACGTTTTAAAAGACAATTTTGTTTGCAAAAACGATATTATTTTGCTCTCAAGGTAGCTGAAGGACAAACTGAAAGCCTTCTTAACTGGATTTTGAGTATTCAAAACCGACCCACATACAGCCATACATAAACAAAGGTACTCTCGCTGCAGCTAATAGCAGCTCAGCACTATGCATATCCAGACCATGAGGATCAGCAATAGAGGCTTGTCAACTCTGGCAGCTGTTTCCAAAAATCAGTGCATTGCTCTGAGCTGGCTTAAGCTGATCTGTCACTACAAGTGGGTGCAGGACCTTGAAAGCTGCACACATGCAGTATCCCACCAATACTGCAGGCGAACTGCTAGTGACAGTGGTGCACATTTTGTATAAAAAATGAAATAAACCCCCCTGTAATGCAGGCATAGCTTAGATGTGATGGAGAGACACACATGAAATGGATAAACTGCTGTATTTTCCAGTAGAGTGAGAGTGCTCAGTTTTACAGTTTTTCTGTCAGGCAGTGAACTAGGGCGAGCATTGGTAGCTTGGCAAGTTGAGGTGACAGCAGTTAATTTATTTCCAAAATAGGTCTTTGTGTAAAATAACTAAGCATCCTTGCATGCACCTTAATGGATGCTGGAGCATAAGAATTCTTTGACTTTGCCGCCAAAACAGTGGTAGCTATACTTGCAAATCTCTTGCAGAGGAGTTTGATACTGGGTATTAGGCAGAAACAGAACTCAGTTGCCTTAATGTGACATAAAGATTCTGAAATCATTGGCAAGGTTTTCAGGAAAAGCAAATAACTGATTTTTTTTAATTATATGTGACAACAGCAGTTGAACACACACCCTGTCACAACACTTTAAACTAACATTCAGTTATACTGCACGAACTAAATCTTTCCAGAACACCACTGAAGAAATAGGCTTTGTTTCCAAATATTCCAGTGGAATATTTAAGGAATTCACTTTATAAAACAGTTGAAATTCACTTATTTTTCACCAGCACTTGAAGCCTGTTTACCTCATGATGACACAGTTGGTACAGATAGTCTAAGTTCAAGATATCTTGGATTTTGCTGTCAAAATATTTTTCTCACAGAAAACTATGTGATTTCCACAGGATAGTTCACAAGTCTATCCCTATTTTCTTACAGAAAAATAGAAAGTAATATTATAACTAATACACCATTTTATATATGACTTCAACATTTTCACACATAAACAAGAAAATACAGAACACAACAATAACCATTGTATGGCTAAACTGAAAATCAAGGATGAGAATCTCAAAAATGGCTTCAAGTTAACAGTTCATAACTGAAAGCCCAAAAGGACACTTATGCATCTTGTGATAAGTACAATTATTTCATAGTACAGCTATTTTTTTCTGAAGGAAAAAAAAAAAAGAATGAATAGATTTTTGGAAGCAGCAAGAAAAAGAAAGCATAAGGTTTGAGGAGAAGCAGCTAGTAGGGAAAAAAAAAAAAAAAACAAAAACAAATAAGCAAACCCAAGAGACAAAAGTCTACAGAGATATGAATTGGAAGGCAAAAATAAGTCCAAAAGTATCTAAACAGTCAATGGATGTTTTTATAAAACCATTTGAGCAGTTCTGCCCAACATAAAAGCAGAAACATTCTCAGTAAAGAATGAATACAAAGGGGGAAAAAAGCAAAACAACAATGCAACAATCAAGATATGCCTACATGCCTAACAGTTGGGCACAATCTGGTATTAAAGACCTTCTGAGAATCTGATATTGATTTAAAATCTTCAAAGTATCAAAAATGACAGAAGTGAGTAAATACAAAAAGTAAAAATTGGTTAGAGAGCCTTTGTTAAACAAGTGGCAAATTCCCCATTAGTCATCTCTCATGCTTTTAGAAAGAACATGAAAAGTACAATAGACACTAATGCAACTGAAGAAAGACTCAGAACAGCATTTGAGATGATGGTAATATCATCAGCCCCAACATCTAGGAAAAATCTGTATTTTCCTCAACAATTGNAAAAGCAATTTCCTCCCTGTCAAGAAGCAAGTAGGTTTTCAGACCAGAAAGCAACAAGAAGATTTTAAGGCATCAGTGTCAAGTGTCTGGTCTCATTTTGTAGAGTTAATGTGAAGTGACAAGCATCATTCATGAAAAATATTAGAGATTTCCAAGATGCTCTTGATAGTAATTGTGCTGTCAGGAAGTCCAGTTGTTTGTATTGATAACTTGCATAAAAGCATAATGTATAATGTTCCTGTTATTATTAACAATCACGACTCATGTGCAACAAAATTAGCCACAGTGATCAGCTGAGAATTTTCATGGAGAAATAGTACATTTGAAAGATTTTCATTTCACTTCCCAAGTGGAAGAAATGGACCAATTATTAGCAGGCACATCAAAACACCTTGGGCATTTTATTGACAGGGAAAGCAGAAAGTATGGCTCTTAATTATTCCAAACCCCACAGCAGACAGAGGCATATCAATAAATTTATATCATTTTAGCTTTTAAGGAAGTGGAATATATAGAATCATAGAATCATAGAATGGTAAGGTTGGAAGGGACCTCAAGGATCATCTAGTTCCAACCCCCTGCCATAGGCAGGGACACCTCCCACTAGTACAGCTCACTCCAGGCCTCATCCAATCTGGCCTTGAACACCTCCAGGGAGGGAGCATCCACAACCTCCCTGGGCAACCTGTTCCAGTGCCTCACCACCCTCACTGGAAAGAACTTCCTCCTAACATCTAGTCTAAATCTCCCCTCTGCCAGTTTAAGCCCATTGCCCCTTGTCCTGTCATTGCAGGACCTTGTAAATAATCCTTCCCCAGCCTTCCTGTAGGCCCCCTTCAGATACTGGAAGGCTACTATCAGGTCCCCTCGAAGCCTTCTCTTCTCCAGGCTGAAGAGCCCCAACTCTCTCAGCCTGTCCTCATAGGAGAGCTGCTCCAGCCCTCTGATCATCTTTGTGGCCCTCCTCTGGACCCGCTCCAACACTTCCATGTCCTTCCTGTGCTGAGGGTTCCAGAACTGCACACAGTACTCCAGGTGGGGTCTGACGAGAGCAGAGTAAAGGGGCAGAATCCCCTCCCTTGCCCTGCTGGCCACGCTTCTCTTGATGCAGCCTAGGACTCGGTTGGCTGTCTGGGCTGCATGTGCACACTGCAGGCTCATGTTGAGCTTTTCATCAACCCAGACTCCAAGGTCCTTTTCCTCAGGGCTGCTCTCCAGCCATTCACCACCCAGCCTGTATTTGTGCTTGGGATTGTGCCTACCCAGGTGCAGGACCTTACACTTGGCCTTATTGAATTTCATCAGGTTGGCCTGGGCCCAACTCTCCAGCCTGTCCAGGTCCCTCTGGATGGCATCCCTGCCCTCTAGCAAGTCGACTGTGCCACACAGCTTGGTGTCATCTGCAAACTTGCTGAGGGTGCACTCCATTCCTCTGTCCATGTCACTCACAAAGATGTTAAATATGATACGATGATGATTAAACTGTCCTAGAATTCATGCAATGAAAACCAAGACAAGTAGTCATTTTTATGAACTTGTGCAAATTTCAGGGGGGGAGGCAAACAAAACAGAAGCATGTATCAAAATTTTATGTATGTTAAATTAAATATATGTTTTCAGTCAGGTTAGGTCTGTTCTCCTTGCTTCGAGCAGAGTCACAGAACTCCATAGCAGCATCTGATAAAAGACATCAACTTATTCAAAAGATCACATGGGAGACCTCCAAAATCCCTTTAACAGAAATACAGTGCCAGATACTGTAGGCTGAGCACGTGAACATTAAATATTAAAGCCTAACAAGGAGAATGACAGATGTTGTTGAACATGCTTTAGGAATGTTGATGATATGGCTTTATTATCAATTAATAACCTGAAGTCTGAAGGAAAACAAAAAGCAGAGCTAGAATAGTAACTTAGGATGAGAAGCACATCTTCATTTAATTGATATAAAATGAAAATTATGGACCGTGACATTAGAGATTGGTGTGCTGGTTTGAGGCTAATTAGAATATTTTGATAGAGAAACTTACACTATAGGCTGTGAAAGGAAAACATCATGATGTCTACTTCACTCATACGCTTGCTGGAGAATTGTTTGGGAATACTAACCAAAACAATTGATAAGTCAGTTGCTCTCTGTCGCTTGCTGGAGCAGGAGCTGCTGGTGGGATCTAGCAGCTTCTGGGCTCTGGCTCCTCTGCTGATTAATCCTCACTAACCATTTTTCTTCTAACCCCCCTGGCCGATCTTCCTAATTTACCTTGCACATAAGACAAACCTTGGGGTGAGGTACTGGGGTGGGGAGAAGGGGGAAGGGTGGTTGGGAGCCCCTCCTGGGGTCTCTGATTTCTGGGAGGGGAGTTGTGTTGTTGTATTACCTTTTACTTGTATATTTCTGTAAATATTGTGTATATAGTGTAAATATCTGCTGTACATTGTGCAAAGCTGTAAATAGAGCTTCATCATTTAACTTCCAGCCGACTGAGTGCTAGTCTGGGTCATTTTACAAAGTGTGGGGGAGTGGGGAACTCCCAAACCTTTACAATTGGTCCTCTGACTGGCCCGAATATGAAGCAGAAATAGCTCCCACCAAAACTTCAAAACATCTCAAACGAGTATGTTGATACACAGGACACCAGACAGCTCAGAGTTGAAATAAAAATAAGATAATTTGCCTTAAAACTGAATACCAATCTACCTATCATAGTTGATCAGTGCTTCCAATTACTAAGCATCAGAAAGAGCAGATAAATTGAACAAGGTTTCTTCACTAACATCCATCTCTGAAAGCCAAAAAGAACTGTCAAAAAGACTAAAAAGGGGCAAGACTAAAAAGGGGCTGCTGCAGAAGGAGCTATCCACTGTTTCTCTACTGTGATCAGAGGGCTGTTTCAGTCAAGTCTGGCACAACATCACACGGTTGCTTAGGTGAGAGAAAGAGTCTGTTTTAAGATGACTCACTGGCACCAGGCAACACAATGGAATATTCATTAAGAATAACAAAAACTCCAGCGCCAAAAGAGCTGGCAGTTAAGGACAGCAACCACTTTGATTTGCAGAGGTAATAGGCAATGCATTGTGACAGAAACCTAACTCTCCTTCAGTATGCTGGTTCCTTCATACAGATTATGGAGCAAAAGTACTCGCAGACAACTAAAGCAGGTAATGCAACAGATTACAGACAGATTCAGTAATTCAAAATAAGTACTGGACAGATAAAACACAATTTTGCATGAGTAGGGTTATATAATCTACTAAAGGTAAATACCAGCAATTACTGGAGAAAAAATTACGCTCTGATTTTCTAAGGCGTGACACAGATTATTTGATTATATACAAACAGCAAGGACAAAAAAGATTTTCTATAAGTCATGTTCTGCTCAAAATACTGTAAGAAGTTAATACAATTTGGACATTAGGTTGTTACTGAGTGTGCTGTACACAGTTCCATTCCATTTTGGAGAGGAGCTCTCCATTCATTCCAAGGAACAAATAGGGTCAAGAATTTGGGCAGCAAGAGCTGCTCCACAGTGTCTTGCCAACACTCTTTACCATCCATCCCGGTGAAGGGAAACAGCCTGTATCAGAAGTGTTTGTAACCTGTCTGTGGAGAGTGCCAGCAGGCATGCAGGCAGACAGCACGTACTGTGCAAGGAGGAAGCTTGTCATATCCTATGAAAGGCAGATAGGTTGCAACATTTCCTAGATATTCAAGTTTTGTTTTCCCCAAAGAATTGCTCTAAAGTATGTAGAATCTATTAAAAACACAGTGTTAAGATTCTTCCAGAACTCTGATGTCAGGAGAAAGAAAAACGTGCAAACACTTGAAGGATTAAACACAAAAATGCAGGCCAATGTAAACATCATGTTCCCCATTGGCTGCTTTCCTATCAGCAACAGGGGAGACTTTTAATGATGTCATCACAAATCATAATATTAACAAATTAGCATGATATGAACAACTTTATTACTTCAGGAGTAATGTATTAATTTAGTGGTAAATATACTTTTCTGTAAGATCTTGAACTTCTTGTGCAGTTATCCTTAATAGAGCTATGCAAGAGAAAATTCTTCTGCTACAAGAGATTTTAAGGATATCTTTTTCTCTTCTTCATTAGGAGAAACCTCAAACCACCTAAAAATTCTTATGAAAATCTAGGCAATCTTTCTCTGAAACCATCCACAGTCTATCCAGTCACAGCTTCACTGGAGATCTCAGACACCGTAATTCAAATCCTAGATCAGCCTAAGTCCTACCAGACGAATGAGCGGATCTCCTACAGCCTAGGTGAGTACACCAATTACCAGCCTTTCTGCTATTCTCAGGTGAGCTGCTCTCAATTATTCTACTGGAGTAACCTCATCTTGTATAACTAATTACACATTTAAGGGGCTAGTAAGGCTTTTTTGCTAAGCCCACTGGTTATGGGACTCCTCTCAAGTTGTGAAAGATCCAGATTCAATTAGTATTTTAATTACTTACATAAAGCAGAATTGCTTTCACAAGAGAGACTTAAATCGTAACACCTAAAAAATTGCCTCAAGGTTAAGACATTCATATAGGACACAAGTGACAATTTCAAGCTCTCAGCCTGAACTACATGTAGGATTTTTGTATGTGACATTGTGCAACTGCTCTGCCAGGGCAGGTGCTCCCACCTGGACACCAGAAACTTCCTCTGTTGAAAAGTGGTAAATTTTGATATTGAGAGACTGTCCTAGATATAGTTATATAGTCTCTAAGTTATTGGAAAAGAAATCTGGAACTCCTATTCCTTCAGAATCTTGGTTTCTCAATAAATACTTGGTGTGTGAATATATAAGTTAATTTACCTGTTATATATGCACATATGCCTACAAAGTATGTGTATGAGTTTTAGGTTGTATGCACTGTACAAGATGTACACAAAGCGTTCAAGTCTATTACGCTACAGGATTATTCACATTTTCTACAGCTCACTCCCCATACAGTATACAGAGAAAGCTCAAGGGACCTCAGTATTTCAATCTATAACCAGCTTGTGCCTTAGAGACAGAATAACTGGAATTGAGCAACAGTTTAGACTGGAAATTTTCAGAATGTGAATCTGAAACTGTTTGCTATACTGGAAAATTTCAATTTTCTCTTAGGAAAATAAGAGTCAAACAATGTCAAGAAGTTTGTGCTTCAAAATATTGATACTCTTCTAAAGTACATAGTATTTCATTTTTATTGTCTTATATTAACATCTCTGATGGCTTGAATGTTCTGGGGACAAAACCAATTATTGAAGCTTTAGAACTTCCCTAGAGGATGTGACTTGCATCTGGCAACCACTTCAGTAATTTCTCAAAGGACAATTACTCTGGACAACTTGTGTTGATTTAATCAGTTCTGTGGAACTCAACAGTTTCAGCCCAAAGCTTCTTAAAAGGAAAAAAACCAAACACCATTGCTGCTCAACAGCACATATAGCTGCCTCTGTTTGTAAGGAATCTATAAATGGAAGTGATATTGGTACTCATGACTCATATACGTTGGCAGCACTGTGTGGGCAGTTCAGCACAGTGTGTTCTCACCCCAAGACTGATCTACCTGGCTGGAACCTGTTTTCACTTCTACTTATCACCTTCTCAATAAAATTAATATTTGCATCATGTCTCATAAAATAAAGATATGAAAGTCACAAGATTCAAACAACATTGATTTGATATTCACAGATTATCAAAATTTTATCATTATTGAGGATCAGTAAACATAATAACAAAGAATGTTACTCTGACTCGGAAGTCCATGACGTTTTATGAGTTATGTGGAGTGGTCATGATTTTGCTGGATCTAATAGCCATAACGTTAATTCAGAAATTACTCATCTGATCCTTTCAACAGCTCAAAGCTTAACTCTTAATGTTTGTTCAAGTACTATTTTAATAAAGATTACATATTGTAGAATGTTATGCCTTTCTTTTTAACTTAGTGTCTGGTTCTCTACTTCACCGTCCCATTTCTAATAATACATCGAGCAAGCAACTTCATCATTTTTTTTCTGTTCCATATTATTCGTCCCTTAGTCCATGGCAAGTAATCCTGAGCAAGACTCACATTACAGGATTCCTCAGAAAGGAAGATATCTGTTTTTATTTCCTTTATCTGTCATACATTTTTTATCATCTGAGTAGTCACTATTCTGCAGCTGATGCTTTAGGTGTCCATATTTCTCTTAGAGCAATTTTAAAAAACCACCACCAACAAACAAACAAAAACCCACAAATGAACAAACAAACAAACAACATTATTTGGGATCCTGTAATATTGAAATTGTGGTAAGCAGTTCTCTGACTATTATCAGGTTCCTGCTTCCTCCCAAGTCCTCTCAGCAGTCACAGGGTAATGTTCATTCCAGCTCCTCTGCTGTGCTCCTCTGCTGTCACACAGTTGCCATCATTTGCAATCAAACTAGTTCTGCTCAACTACTTGGCACTCACTTCCACGCCGCTGTGAAGGAGCACAAGGCAAACAGCTTTACTTGAGCATCAGCAGAACCTTTGCAAAAGACTCTTCAAGGAAGGGAGTTGTGAAGACTCCTTCAAGGAAAACCCTCAAATAAAATCTGCCAATTAAAATACGTGCTCCCTGGCACACCAATGTAAATGAGGGGAGTACAGAGGAATGCTCTAAGACTGGCATTTAGACAAAATGACACTACCGTTTTGATTTATTTTTCCCAAATAATCTCAGCAAGTCTATGGGCAAAACAGACATCACCATGTTTTCCTTTCACAGCCTATAGTGTCATTTTCGCTATTAAAATATTCTAATTAGCCTCAAACCAGCACAGTTACACACCTTGAAGAGCTTGGAATAGGGTGGATGATGAACAGGGGCTCCTTATACCTCCATTCTGGAGAAGGTAAAGATGTGCAGCATGCTCCCCCCCAAACCCCACCACTTAATCAAGTCAG
>VWZE01015556.1:29688-58182 GCA_013396675.1 Eubucco bourcierii
GTTAGCAACAACTGATTTAAAAAAAAAAAAAAAAAAAAGCACAATACATCTATATTTTCAGTAGAACAGGAAAAGCCTAATGAGATCAGTGAAAAGAACACAAAACACAAAACTGTCGACGATCACTGGGATGCAATAGAAAATAGAAGACAAAAATATCTTCTTTGCAGAAGGGATTTTGGTTAAGCAGAGTTCCTGGTCTGGAGTCTCTTTTGCTGACAATTTTGTACTCTCGGGGTTTTTTTTGAGTACAAGAAATTCAGGATTTCACAGGAGTAGCTTTGATGTTAACTCAGAAAACAGGTATGGGAATCTTCCCAGCCTTTACATGCTATTGCTTGGATTACACACACACACACACACACACACACACACACCCTTTCCATTGCAATTTCAGTCATTGAATGAACTGGCACTCGGGTTTTGCAGTTATTTTTAAAAACCTACTCTTGCAACCCTGGAAAATCCTTATCTGGATACCCACAAACAAGTTGTTAACACAGTCAAATTCCAGTAGGAATGCATATGATGACAAGGATAGGAAGAAAGAAGAAAACTTAAAGAAATGATAACAAGAAAAATCACCTTTCAGCAGTCACAGGAAATTGAAAAGAGAAGATTTGTGGTTTAATTGAGAAGATAGAGCTCTCAGGCATACGAACCTCTTGAGAAATAAGAAACATTCTGTTGACCAAAGTTCCAACTGCTCCAGGGAAGCTGAATTGATATTCATTTCCAACTCTGAAGATGGAGGTCCATCTTCAACCTCAGGGAGGCAAAACTAGTGAAACTGAAGTTTACTGTGAGCAAAAGCCAGCACCAAGTCTATCAGGCTGCTTGCTTTGTCCATTTCTGCAGAGCCATGCTGTGTGCTGGAAGAAGGCTTTGGTTGTCACTGTAAGTGGTTGAAACAGATAAACTGGCTAGAAACAGGCTAAACAGTGTATTAAAAAGACCCATGGGACTGCCAAAGTTAGTCGATCCTGCTGTTTAATGCTTCCCCAGCCTTTCCAGTTACCTTGTGCCCTCTTGTACTATGAGCTGCTGTGAAATAATGCTTTACCATAGTCCTATGCTCTCATCAAATTCACAGACAGGTTACATAAAGAAACAATAAACAAGTATTTGTGCCCAAAAGCAAGAATAACCAATAGTTATTATACCTTCTTTAAATAGAGGAAAAATAGGTTCTGGGTAGAAACCATATTTTCAAGAGGTTTGAAATGCCTTGCCCTTTCCTCAATGACTTGCAAACAGTCTGCTACATGCCGACTGACAGCAAACATCTGCTTTTGCTCTCATGTGCACTCTAGCTTCCAAGAAAAAATTATCTCATGTCTTTTGTGATATGGAACCTGTTTAGTAAGAGGCTGAATAGGAATAGATGGGGTGAGGGTGAGAGGACAAGAAAGCAAAAAATATCTTTTAGTCCCAAACTAAACCATGATAAAGATTTCCATCAACAGTAGAATAATATTTGCCTCAAGAAAATAATTTATTCAGCTGCTCAGGAAAGAGGCTCCAATGCCTTCTGATAATGTGTTTTCCTGATGATATCCGTGAGTCAGAAGCAGTCACAGAGCCTCTGAATACTTCAGGAGATTCTACTGGAAGTAGTGCTCTAATTTTTAGCATTTCTTTACTACTACTCATAATCAAAAATAAATACCTACAAGGAAGTGTCCTTCAGCTTTATAGATTAGTGTCAGGAAAAAATGGCTGTTTCTATCAACAGGACTCTAGCCTATTTCTAAGAAATCCCAGGATTCAACTTATTGCTCTGCCACATGAAGAAATCACTTAGGTATGCCTATGTGGGCTAATTCCAACAGCTTACATTTCTCTTCCCACAGACCTTAGCAAAAGAAACCATTGCAAGTCTATAAAACAGGAGAAAATAATCTGCAGTCCTAATGATTCACCCAATGAGGGATTGGTTGTGACACCACTGTAAATAGCCTCTATTCTTGTATGAACTGAAGCATTTATTCTTGAGGGCTCTGTGCAAAGGCTTTTGACAAGAACACCTCCAGCAACACATAAAGTATTCTAGGACATGGGACAACATGAAAATGCTCAGTACCAGCTCTCGTATTTCTTGGAAGGGATTTGTCAGTATCTAAGTGATGAGATCACAGACCAATTTGTATCCACTTAGACACTTTACTATGTACACCTTTTACACTAGTGTAAAAGACTAGGAAAGTTAAAGATTTTTACATCCTTGCTAGGACTACTTTAGCTTTTGTACCTATTAAAAACTTAATTCATCCAACAGAATAAATAGATTTTTGGTATCCCTGTTCTTCAAAGCTGAAAAAGCATGACAAGCAACACAGCAACCGGTTTGATATGATTTGTGACAAAGAGCAACATATACAGTAATTGGCATAACTCTGTTCTATCTTCATGTTAAAACAGTACAGCATAACATACTACACCAATCACTCACCAAACTCAAACGGCAAAGAGGCCCTGAAAAAAGAGTTGACGTGCGTGATTCACAACTTATCTCTGTCATACCCTCATATTGTTAAAAATCACAGAATCAAAGAATGTCAGGGGCTGGAAGGGACCTCGAAAGGTCATCTAATACAACCCTCTGCCAAAAGCAGGATCACCTAGGGTAGCCCACACAGTAATGCATCCAGATGGGTTTTGAAAGTCTCCAGAGGAAACTCCACAATCTGCCCTGGGCAGCCTGTTCCAGTTTTCTGTCACCTTCACAGTGAAAAAAGTCCTCCTCATGTTTGTATGAAACTTCCTGTGTTTCAGTTTCCACCCATTCCCCCTTGTCCTGTCCTCAGGCATCACTGAGAAGAGCCTGGCTCCATCCTCCTGGCACTAACTCTTTACACATTTGTAAACATTGATGAAGTCACCTCTCAGTCTCCTCTCCTCCCAGCTAAAGAGCCCAAACTCCCACAGTCTCTGCTCGTAAGAGAGATGTTCCAGTCCCTTAATCATCTTCGTGACTTTGTGCTGGGTCTCTTAAGCAGTTCTATGTCCCTCTTGAACTGGGGAGCCCAGAACTGGACATGGTAGTCCAGAGGCAGCCTCACCAAAGGACAGTAGAGGAGCAGGAGAACCTCTCTCAACCTACTATCCACAATCCTTTTAATACACCCAAAATGGCATTACCCCTCCTGGCCACAAGAGCACATTGTTGGCTCATGGTCAACCTCCATTCAACTAGGACCCCCAGATTCTTTTCCCCTTCACTGCCTTCCAACAGGTCAGTCCCCAACCTATACTGATACCTAGGATTGTTGTTTCCCAGGTGCAAGAGTCTACACTTGCCCTTGTTGAATTTCATTAAATTTTGCCCTGCCCAACCCTCCAACCTGTCCAAGTCTCACTGAAAGGCAGCACAGCCTTCTGGTGCAGCAGCCACCTCATCCAGTTTCATGTCACCAGCAAACTTGCTGACAGTACACTCTATGCCCTCACCCAAGTTGTTGATGAATATATTGAACACAGTTGGTCCCAGTACTGACCCCTGTGGGACTCCATTGGTTACAGGCCTCCAATTAGACTCTGTCCCATTGACCACAACTCTCTGACTTCTTTCCTTCAACCAGTTCCCAATCCACCTCACTACCTGGTCATCCAGACCACACTGCCTCCATTTAGCCAGAAGGATGCTGTGGGAGACAGTGTCAAATGCTTTACTGAAGTCAAGACAAACTACATCCACTGCTCTACCATCATCTATCCACCTAGTTATGTCCTCATAAAAGGCTATCAGGTTGGTCAAACATGACTTCCCCTTAGTAAAACCATGTTGACTGCTCCTAATGGCCTCACTGTCCTGGATGCTCCTTATGACAGTGCTGAGAATAAGTTGCTCCATTACCTTTCTGGAGATGGAGGTGAGGCTGAGCGATCTATAGTTACCTGGGACCTCCTTCTCACCCTTTCTGAAGATTGGAGTGGTTTGCCCTTTTCCAGTCCCCAGGTACCTCTCCTGTCTGCCATGACTTATTTAAGATAGTGGAGAGCGGTCTGGCAATGACCTGTGCCAGCTCCCTCAACACCTGCAGGTGCATACTATCAGGACCCATGGATTTACGGATGTCCAGATCACTCAACTGTTCCTTAACCCAGTCCTCATTAATCAGGGAAAATTCCTTTGTCATGTTTTCCTCTGGTGCCTCAGGTGTTAGTGTGTTTTGGTTTGGTTTGGTTTGGTTTTTTGTAAGTATAATTCCTATATTAATCTAACTTCTTTCTCAGACAAAACATACAGATAAAATTATTAGAGAAGAAAATACTGATGTGTGCTAAAAGTATCAACAAACAGATCAGCTGCTGTAATAAGCAAGGGTTACAAAATCATTTAATATTAAGAATAAAGCTTCATGTGACCTTATTTTCAGCCACTTTTAACTTTAGCAAGCACTCCCACAGCAAGTTTCCCTCCAATTTTTAAGGGATGTTTCAATTAAAAGAGTTCAGGTCATTAACAAATTTTTTTTTTTTATCCCAGAGTACTTTAATTTTCACATCTATGCCACAGTTTCTCTATCTCCAAGATGAAAAACAGCTCCACCTATCTCATAAGAGTGTTTTTGCTAAAGCACTCCAGATTCCAATGACACAAAGCATTATAAAAGCACCTGAAAGGCATGAACAACATGGTCTTCTTACAGTGTATCAAGTCCAGCTCTCCAGCCAGATGTTGTAAAAGGGTGAAAGAAAAGTCAACATACACTAGCGAGATGAAGATTTTGGGTTTTGGTCAATGAATGAGGTACTTAAAGAAAAAAAAAATGACTGCAAATTAAATGCAGCATTAGACTACTTACAAGTACTCAAAATTCACAAATTTTTCTTTTTAACTTTAACCTGGCACTTAGAGACATGATTTAGTGTTGGTCCTTCAGTGCTGAGTTGAAGGTAGGACTGGATGATCTCTGAGGTTTCTTCCAACCAGATGTATTCTATGATTCTTCCTTTTGGTGTCTTTTGGTAATTCATATTGAATTTGACAACCTTTTAAACTGTGGCTTATTATTGCTGAGTTCATTTGAAGGTAATCTCTCTGCAGCTTGAAAGCAGGGGCAGAATATCTTCAGTCTTCTAAGCAGAATTTTCTGAGATCTTTTAATTTTGGGGACATTTTCCTCTATTACTATTTTTGTAAAAGTAATTCTCCCAGAATAGGTTGAAGACTTCCTCCTACCTGAACTGAGGGAGGAGTTAGGTTCTTTCTTTGTGCTCACTCTGCACCAAGGTCTTCTCTGTCCAAGTGCTTTTGATGAACATTTCTGCATGTCTCTGCCTCTTCCCAGTGTAGGTCAAAACAAAATGTTAAAACCTGCTGGCATGCATGAGCAGAACACTTATTTTCCAGTGGGATCTGCTGCAAAACCCTTTCTCTGTCTGCACTCCCAGAGTACTGCCAGGTGCCCAAACATAGCTGTGTCTATGGCAGGCACAGGCTCTCTTCGCAAACTGCAAATTATATCTGCTCAGGGTAGACCTATTCGAGGCTTCAATAGCCATGTTCTCATTGATTCCCTCAATGCTGCTATATTCCTTTATCATTTAATTAAATCACCAACCATCGGATTTTGTAGACAAAGCTGAACAAAAATTACTACAAAAGGCCAAACTTAAAAGATACTGAAGACATATTTCACACATGGAGACTCTGACAATTGAAGTCTACCAACTCTTCCTTACTACAGTAGAATTATGTGAAGAAATATGCTACAAATGGCTTTTGACTGCCTGCCAAAGCCTCAGTCATTCTGACATATGTGCAGCAGAACTACTGCTGACTCAGTGTCAATATAACCTATCTATGACCTTCCAAGTCACAGAATCACAGAATCACTGAGGTTATATGAGACTTTAAGTCCAACCATTAGCTAACTACCAGGGCCGCTACTACACCTTGAGCACCATACCTACACAGCTTTTAAATACATCCAGAGACAGTGATTCAACAGAAGTCCTTCAGGAGAAAGGTTCAATGGGGAATCTACTTAGTAGGTCAAACACTCGCATCTGCCTTTTCTTTTTCTCAGCAATCAGACAAGAACCTTCTCCCTGACATGACAATTTTACTGAATGATCACCACAACCTGACATTATCCAGATGTGCTACACTGGCTGCAACTCAGGTGGCATATACAAGTTCTGCCTGTTTTTATGGTTGGGCATCTGAGACAACACTGAGACATTATTTGTTCTCACCACAGTTGCTGTACACTTGAGAATCAACCTCGAGATTACAGAATCAGAGAGTCAGAGATCATGGAGTCCAACCCCCCTGCCAAAAGCAGGATCACCTAGTGTAGTCCACACAGGAATGCATCCAGGTGGTTTTTGAAAGTCTCCAGAGAAGGAGACTACACAACACCCCTTGGGAGCCTATTCCAGTGCTCCATCACCTTCACTGTAAAGAAGTTTCTCCTCATATTGAGGTGAAACCTTCTATGTTCCAATTCTTATTACTGTGCACCACCACAAAGAGATTGGTCCCATCCACTGGACACTCACCTGTCAGATATTTATAGACTTTGATGAGATCTCTCAGTCTTCTCTTCTCAAAATTAAATGGCTCCAGAGATTTCAGTCTCTCTTCCAAAGGGAGGTGCTAAAATGCCCTTATCATCCTCATGGTTCTCTATTAGACTCTCTCCAGCAGATCCCTGTCTCTTTGAACTGGGGAACCCAAAACTGGATGCAATACTCCAGGTGTGGTCTCACTAGCACAGAGTAGAGGGGAAGAAGAAATTCCCTAGACCTGCTAGACACACTTTTTCTGATACACCCCAGGATATCATTGGCTCTCTTGGTTACAAGGGCACATTGTTGTCCCACAGAGAACTTGCTGTCCCCAAAAGGGCTCCAAAGTCTTTCTCAAAGGAGATGCTTTCCAGCAGAGCAGTCCCCAACCTGTACTGATGCCTGTTGTTATTCCTCCCCAGATGCAGGACCCTGCACTTGCCCTTATTGAACTTCATGGGGTTTGCCTTCACCCAGCTCTCCAGCCTGCCCAGATCTCGTTGGATGACAGCACAGCCTGATGGGTTGTCAGCCACCCTCCCAGTTTCCTATCATCTGTGAACTTCCTGAGGTTACACTCAATGCCCTCATCCAGGATGTTAATAAAGATTGAACAAAACTTGACCCAGTACCGATCCATGGGGAACATCACTGGCTACAGGCCTCCAGCTTGACTCTGTACCACCAATCACAACTCTTTGAACTCTGTTGTCAAGCCAATCTTCAATCCATCTCATGGACCAACCAGCTATGCCACATCTCGTGAGCTTTTCTATGAGGATGTCATGGGAGACAGTATCAGAAGCCTTGCTGAAGTCAAGATGTATGACATCTACAACCCTTCCTTTATCAACCCATTTGGTCATGGTATCATAGAAGACTATCAGGTTAGGAAAGCAAGATTTCCCCTTGGTAAATCCATGTGATACCACGTGACACCATACTTGTGATAATCCTCTTTTCTTCCATGTGATTAGAGGTGGCCTCCAGAATGAGCTGTTGCATCATCTTTCCAGGGATAGAGGTGAGGCTGACTGGTCTGTAGCTGCCTGGGTCTTCCTTCTTGCCTTTTTTTGAAGACTGGAGTGACATTTGCTTTCTTCCAGTCATCAGGCATGAAAGATGCTAGAAATAAAGCTAAACGGCTAATCTCTCACCGATTTACACATGTAAAAGGAACAAAATATATTAAGATGATGCAAAAGTAATCCATAGAAAGTATTTTCAATAGAGGATTCTCTTAATTCATAAGAGGAACCACCTTGAGATCAAGATTGAAGTTCCCAGATATTGAAATCTAGATTTTTTTTTTTAATTTGACTAGATATGCTGATCACTCAAAAGGTTGTGATAATGCTTGTATGATTTATAAGGATGCTGCACAGCTGAATTATGGCTTTTGAAGTTCCTTGTGCCCTCAGAGAAATCACATAAAGTGCAACTATCAATAGAACAAATGCCACTATGCAAAATAGTAGAACAAAAAAAAAGCCCAACCAAAAAGCACTAAAATCAAGATTATATTACAACTCAAGTTTGTTTTAAGTGTAAAGATAAATATATATGACACACCTCTGGGAATTTTATGTCTTATATTGCAATAGAAAGATTAAAACAAATTAAAATTTAGGAAACTATTTCTTTTGGAATGTATACCAAATTCAGTGGAACAACACCAAGCAAAGATTCAGACCAAAGTATTAATTGGAGTATTCAAAGGCTGAGATTGCTAAGAAAATTTTTTAAAGTTTGAATGTAATTCAGACTGAATAGATTTGAAAGTTCTACTGTGTAACTTTCTACAGATTGAGGAGAACACCATGGGTTTCATTCTGATACCTTCGAAATAATTGTACTCTGCATCAAACTTCACCAATGTAAAAATCACTATTTCTTATTTCTCCTCATCTAACCAAGATCAGAATCAATCTCCAAGTTCCTTGCCATCTGTTCTGAGACCACTCTCAATCAGTCAGCTCTTCCTCCCTGAAAAAAACTGAAATCAATTTGGTAAAAGGCTACTGCCATGCTAATTTGAGAACTGAAACAGGCTCTAATGAGAATCCTGAACTGGAACAAATGATAGCTAATGAAGCATTGTTATCCACATCTCATGCAGTTTGGTTTCATCAAGCACTTGTGTACTCGGGACATTTATTCAGGACTTAGAGAAATGGCTGAATACGTTTTCTCAATATAAAGTGTGCCAAGTTAAACGTCAGCTGGTACAATCACATCATCTAAATCAGTCAGAATGTTGTAAAAATCCTTACTCAAATCCACAAGATATATCTATTTCCATACTTTTCAATCATTGACTTCCAACACAGTACATTGGTAAATGATGGTGATCAGAAAAACAATTTAAAATTAAAAAATACCCCTATTTTCTCATCTCTCTTCAATATGACAACTATATATTTGAAGATCATTTCTGACTGAATTCTACAAAGACACAATAAGAGGTGTAAGACTAACAAAATTAGCCCTGGAGCCCCCAGCACAGGAAGGACATGGAAGCATTGGAGCAGGTCCAGAGGAGGGCCACAAAGGTGATCAGAGGGCTGCAGCAGTTCTCCTATGAGGACAGGCTACTAAAGTTGGTGCTCTTCAGCCTGGAGAAGAGAAGGCTTCAAGAAGAGCTTATGGTAGTCTTCCAGTATCTGAAGGGGGCCTACAGGAAGGCTGGCGAGGGACTATTTACAAGGTCTTGTAATGACAGGACTAGGGGTAATGGGTTTAAACTGGCAGAGGGAAGATTCAGACCGGATGTCAGGAGGAAACTCTTTCCAGTGAGAGTGGTGAGGCACTGGAACAGGTTGCCCAGGGAGGTTGTGGCTGCTCCCTCCCTGAAGGTGTTCAAGGCCAGGTTGGACGAGGTCTTGAGTGAGCTGTACTAGTGGGAGGTGTCCCTGCCTATGGCAGGGGGTTGGAACTAGATGATCCTTGAGGTCCCTTCCAACCTTACCATTCTATGATTCTATGAAATATGGTGATATTCCTTCTCTTCTTGACAGAGAAAGGTGTTGCATTTCATGCATTTTTTCCTGAAAAGCACTTCAGCAACCTAAGTCTGGCTCATGTAAATCACAACTGATTTGTAAACTCCTCAGCACTTGTTATTAAGCTGACTGTGACTACCTCCTTTTCTCTCATGCACACCAGAAAGGTGATGTAAATATATTCCCCTGGTCTTGTTAGATAAAAGCTCCCTTGTCAGCCCTTAGAAGAGCACACAGATGGAAAAGAGCCTGAAATGAGATGGAAAAGAGCTCAGAAATGAAAAGTATTATTTCAGAAGCACTTCCTCTTTTACTTGAAAAATAGAGTCCTTCTACTTGCCCTTGCAAATAGGAATTGCTCAGGATACTTTCCTCAGCCAGATACATTCTTTCAGTGGTTTCTAGTTTAAGATCCAATTTTAATGTGTTTCTTATTGTGCAAAGTGAAAAACATGACACCAAACCCTCCATCCCAACAGAACTTCAGGTAAAGATGAACTGGACAAGATTTCCCCTTAGAACTCCACAGCACATGCGTAGCAGGCTAAACAAGACAGTAGGTATGCATCCAGTCTATTTCTCCTTGCCGTCATTCACATCTATCTGGGTGCAGCATGTAGTCCTGTCTCTCCACAATTATTATAAGTCTGGTAAAAGTGCCTCAAAGACAAGAACAGAAGCGTAAAGCATATGAAATAAACCATATCGAAAGAAACAAGCTATTCCTCTGAAAAAATAAAAACCTTTAGGCACTGGAAGAGGGGGGGGGGAAGAGAGAGAAAAAACCCACCAAAAAACCCAGCCCAACAACAACATACACATACCAAGAAAAAAAAAAAAAAAGGCAAAGCAAAACAAACAACCAAAGACCACGCAGCCCCCACACCTCCCTGCAATAAAACACATTAAAAGTTTTTCCTAAGCCTGTCTTCTCTTTCTGACATCAGACTCATGCTGTAGCATACACAGTACCTGGTATGCTGTCAGAACTTAAAAGAAGATGATGAATATAAGAAACTGCATTGTTAAACTCCAGTTTATTTCCTAGAGGAAAGACTTGTCTTCCCTGTTGCTTGTTTTGAAAAGAAACAAACAGCATGATCCACAGCACTTTTCTTTGGAGGCAATTTCCTAAGTGTATGAGCATTGCTGTTGCAGAACTGTCAATGCTTATTTTAAAAATTTCTTAGCTTAATTTAATTTGCATTTCCTTCCTCAGAAAATCAGGGCAGCATCTCCTGTCTTTCACATATGATGGAAAGGAATCTAACAAGTGCATTACATTTTAAGGAGCAAAAACATAACCTGTGTAATTAGTCAGCAAGCAGATTAATTTAAGGGGGTTCAACTAAGGAATAGAAGTTTGGGGAAAAAACCCTGTCAGATTGTTCTAGAAATAGGAGAAAAACCCCTACCTAGAATAATGCACATAACCACGTATAGCTAATGCATCACTATTAATAAAGCAGCACGGAACGACTTCATTTATTGCATTTCAAAGGTTAACGTATCATGAATGGATTTACAATTGAGCCATAGTTAATGTTGGGAGAAGGCAGGAAAACTGAAATGGCATTCAGAGGATTATTTTTATACTAATTTGAACATCTCTCAGACTACAGTGTATTTAATGGGTATAATCAAAGAAAGGAAAAGCTTATGGCTTTCTTGGAAGAGAGATTTCATTAGGTAAAATAGAAAATATCAAAGACAAGGATTTTATGTGTAGATATTTTGTTTCACTCTCGTCCTCATGGATCTATAGTAAGCCTGAAGAAAGGACACTCATCTGTTCCCACAATGTATGTGTGATCACGAACACATGAGCATCCTGGAAGTTTACTGGCACAAGTAGTTTACCTGACATCCTTCAAACTATTACAGACTTTTAAGGTAAAGTTTTAATAGGAATTAACACAATATACTATTGTAACAGATGCTCCAGCAGCACTTCATTTATACTAATAAGCTAACTAAATCCATCTAAATAGAACTATCTTATATTTCCTGCAAAGAGATTATTAGGTTTGTTCCTATCTGCACTGTGCAGTTGGCTATATGCTCAAATTTCACTGAGCTGTAAAACTGTTCCTTGTCATACACACAATTTAACTGTAGTATCATGAGATATTTTGATACCAGCACATTTAAAGCCCTATAACACTAAAAATATTTGTACCTTGCAAGCAGGGAGAAGGGAAGATGTTCTCTGCATCTTTCTCCTGAATTATTTCTAACCAGTTAGAGAGGACTTCCTTTTCAAAACGAGTACAGTTCTCTGATAAAGGAGAACACTACTGCAACCAGATAAGCAAAATTACCTCAGTGACACAGGCAGCTATGAAAAGCTGACCATCTCCCCTCTGCACCTAAGCCACTTATTTCAGCCCTAAACAGGGGAAGGAATGCTCCTGCTCATCCAAGTCATCACTAAAAGAAAAGGGGGGTGGAGGAGAAGAAGCCAAATAAACACATATTCTTTTTCTGTGGTTCAATGTATGGCATTGGTCAAGCCCTATTTACACTCTCCTAGCTATACTGTCTTTTGGAAGGTGAAAACTTCCAAACCTAGACAGACAAACACATACCAGTGCAGGTACCATTTCTTCCTTCAGCTTCCAAATATCACAGAAGTGCACTGATGCTTAAATACATTTACACAGAAACCATTCAAAAAATACTGGATGACAAGAGCCAGCAAACTGTCAAAAAAGAGCTATTATAAAAAGGCAATGGGAACATACTGCAAGAATTAACTTCCTCCAGTAAATAACTGCATTTATATGCAGAGGGATAAATCCAAATTTAATGTAGAAAAAAAAAAAAGGTCAGGCTGTAGTCCTATGAACTTGTAAGTAATCAGCATGATGGAAGGGGCAGAGCAGCAATAGACTTGCTTCATTCCTTGCACCCAAATCTCTCTGGCTTGTCTCAGTTCTCAATGTGTGTCATGCATGGTACCAACTTGCAAGGAGATGCCTCCAAGTGATCTTTCTAGAGACACAGGAGACAATATCCAAGACAGAGGATAATCTTGGCATAAGAAAAGGGGAAAAGTGACTGCCAGGACAGAAAAGGGAACTAGGCCAAAGTCTGGACATCTGGATCACCCACATGGGCATCAGTTCCAACACACAAGCCACAGACAATGGAAAACACTTCATGTGGAGAGGCTGGCTACAAGCAGGCAACACTGACTACAAATCCTTGCAAATTGTAAAAACAAAAACTCCAAAATCAAACAAATAAGAAAACCCAAAACAAGCAAACAAATAAACCCACCACAAAACCCCTTACAACATTTCTTTGTTAGGAGAGTACAATACAAGAAATAAATTACTATTTTAAGTTCACAACTTAGGTGCCTGGGTACTCAAGACTTTGCTCTTGAACAAAACAAATAAAGCAACTTCTGCTCTCAATCATACAAGTGTAAGTCTGGAATAAATCAACAGATTTCTGTGGGATTATGATTTACACTAATATGAATTAAAGTAAACCCTAATATTTTGTTAAGGCAAAGATTTATGAATCAATATGGATCTCTGTACTGGTGCTAAGCCCTAGATTTCTTAATTTTTTCATGTATTAAAATCAAGTATCTGGAAAGTTTTATGTACTGCTCTGACAAAACCATGCCTGAAGTAAAAGTGACAGGATTTCTACACATTGACAAACTCCAGACTCTTTCAAACCCTCACTTTCTATTCTGCAACAGTAAATTCATCTTGAATGTTTCTAAGGAAAGAATGAAGGAAAATCAACTACACAAATATCACCTAACTCACCCCAGTATACCTGGAAAAACCCCAGCTTCACTCATCTGCATAAATGCCTCAAGAACCAGGACTCTGACAGATTTTATAAAATGCCTAGAACTAGAGGAAGACTGAGCCCTGATCTTCTCTATAGCTCTGAACTTTAGAGAAATAGCAGTCTACTCTGTCTTTCTAGTCCTGTCCGTATATATTAAATTTACTCAGGACTCTCTCCCCACCAAGGCAGGAGGAAAGATTAGCTCAGTCTTCAGGAAACCCAGATTCAATTTCTTCTTGGTCACCGACTCCTTGTGCAGCACTGAGAAAACAACCTGTGCCATACTGGTCTGGTCTATAAAATTATGGTAACATCCTACCCTCATCTCAAAATGATGTATAACTGCCTAAATAAAACAGGATATGGGCATTTAAATTTATCCAAATGTGTATAACATAATTCCATGATTATGAAAGCCATTTTGTGAAGTAATATTCTGTGCTTGCTAAATAAAAAGGTTTGTTTGTTAGTTTGTTTTTAATTATCAACATGACAGGCAAAATACTGCACCTTTAAGCCTCCATAAATTTATTTTTTGATAAATATGAAACATAACACAGGTAAAACCAGGAACTGTACAGTAAACAAAGTGTCTTTTTTCCACCTCTTTATCACATCTGAAGTGCCTTCTTCAAAACTACAAAAATGTACCTCTTGGCAAGCTCAGGTACATGTTTTTCCCAGTGAGTTGCTTACTGTGAGGGTTGAAAGAGGTGGTATCAAAATTAATCTTATTACGATCTTGTGTCAGTGCCATGATTTGCTCTTTAAATTGCTAAATTTAAAATGCATGTAAATATGTCTCATTAGAGAATTTTAAATAATTTATAATGAATGGAAATACCTCCAGAGAGCATTGCTTTACACATGTCTAGTTCAGTGCTATTACTCATGCAACACACCAAATACTAAATAGTCCATGTAATTCTTACTTTGGCAATGGTTTTAAACAGCAAATTCTGTCCAAAGTCTCCTGCGTAATGAGAGGGGTAGATAAACAGCAACTGTTGTATATCATCCAAGAGAAAGAAGCCTTGAGTAACCTGTACTAGTGGGAGGTGTCCCTGCCTATGGCAGGGGGTTGGAACTAGATGATCCTTGAGGTCCCTTCCAACCTTACCATTCTATGATTCTATAAGAAATTACTTAACTGCTGAAACTTCTGACAGCTCAGTAGCAACAGGCAGCACATTTCGGTTTTACTGCATTTAGGTTTTACTGAAACTAGGTGTGCAGGGAAGCACCTCTCCTATGGAAACAGTCTGAGAGAGTTGGGGCTATTCAGTCTGGAGAAGAGCAGGCTCCAAGGAGACCTTATTGTAGCCTTCCAGTATCTGAAGAGGGGCTACAGGAAAGCTGGTGAGGGGCTCTTTAGGAAGTTGGGTAGTGATAGGACTAGGGGTAATGGAGCAAAACTAAAAGTGGGTAGATTCAGATTGGATGATAAGAAAAATTTCTTCACCATGAGGGTGGTGAGGCACTGGAACAGGTTGCCCAAGGAGGTGGTAGAAGCCCCATCCCTGGAGGTTTTTAAGGCCAGGCTGGATGGGGCTCTGAGCAACCTGATCTAGCGTGAGATATCCCTGCCCATGGCAGGGAGGTTGGAACTAGATGATCTTTGAGATCCCTTCCAACCCTGACAATTCTATGATTCTGTGATTCTACAGGCACCTTCACCAGTGAGAAACACACAGATCCTAGGCAGGTCGTTATCTTTTTCATTTAAAAAAGAACTTGCTCCTTCTTTCTTGCTTTATCATTTCCCTTTTAATTATCTAGTTAGAAATTTTGCCTCTTTCGCGTGTGAAGCAGTGTTTTCTATAAAGGCTGTGATGCCTTGAGATGCAGTGAGAAAGTCTGTTATTCCTATGGACTTATTTTTGAAAACAGATGCTCTCTACAAACAATGGGTTTGTAGAAACACTTTATCAGCTTGAGCGTGCCAGTGGCCAGTGAACATTTCAAAAGGATTGTACAGTGCTTGAGCTTACAGATTCTAGCCTAGTCTTGGGACAAAGGAGATCACATTGATTTATTTTTTTTTCTTTGCCACACACCTCCCCTCCCCTGTTTTTAAGGGAAAAAACAAGATCAAAGAAACAAAAACAAACAAAAAAAAAAAAACCCAGCCAAAATAAAAATCAAAACACTGATCTAGGCCAGCCACAGCTCTCTGTCTCTTCCCTCACCAGACTTGTGGGGGGGAATTAGGGGTTTAGAACATTTAACCCAGAGGAAAATGACAGTTTGTTTCCCATTCAATCTCCGATTCTTGTAGATTTTTGACCATAGATGCCACCTTCCTATTCCTCTGGCATATTACCCTACTTCTCATTAAAGAATAAGCATACTTTGTAAATAACTCCACTATGGCATAAAATAATTATAACCCTTCAAATCCCCTATAAAGCAGACACTTCTCTTATTCCTCTGTCAGGTCATGACACAGGTCTCTAATCTGTTGTCTGCTGTAGGTCATCTGAGCTCCTAGTTCCCTACATAGTTTAAGCCCATTCAAAGAAATCTCTTGAATGTAATTAACACAGGTGTTCAATCACTGGCTAACTCTCATAGCTCAAGATTCTTTCTCCCACAGTCATCTTTCTCTGTGCTTGTTTACTGCCTAACAAAAGAACTCCACATTTCTGACTAAAGCCTTTAGGCATTGCCACAGTACAAACAATGCTTTGATAGGTTAATTTATTTCATTTTAAGGATTGCAACATGACATTTTCTTCCCTAGAACATGTTCTTTCCCCAGGAAACACCTATTGCTGATTCTGTTTGAGAGTCAGGGAGCAAGAAAGTTGTCATCTTGTTGATAATGCAAAGGGCAAAAAAAAAATTTTAAAAAGACTTAAAAAAAATATTCTCCATTTATTTCATTACAACCATTTATGTACTAGGCTAAATTCTGTATATCAAGCAATGTGAACAGATATCATGAACCCTCATATTGTGATATCTACTCCTGTATTTTGAAGTGCTGTCAACCCAGACAGACTAGAAAAATGAAAACCTTAAATAAACTGCAATGATAGAAAATTCTACCCATCAGTTGTACCTGCACAAATCCTATTCAATTCACTGACACACATGATTGCTTCCGCAAATTTTCCACTTATATGCTCATGAAAAGTCTAGCCCTGTGCCCCACGACTAGGGACAAATTGAGTTGTGATTTAAGTAAGAAAAACCTGCATTTAAGGATTAATGTTTTGTTAGCAGTATTAGCACTTATTGTTACTGCTGAAATAATTCAGATCTTGAGCTAAGAACAGACATTGAAGGACCACAGGATGAGGACCAGAGGACATAGTTCTTCCCACTATAAGTGAAGACAAGCTTCATGACCACCTGAGGAACACAAACATAGAGAAGTCTATTGAGCCTGATGAGATGGATGCCAGAGTCCTGAGGGAATTGGCTGATGTAGTTGCCAAGCCACTCTCCATGAATTTTGAAAAGTCCTGGCAATCAGGTGAACTCCCTGGTGACTGGAAGAAGGCAAACATTACACCCATTTTAAAAAAGGTTAGAAAGGAGGACTCCATGAACTACCAACCTGTCAGCCTCACCTCTGTGCCTGGGAAGATCACAGAATAGATCCTCCTAAAAATCTGATAATGCACATGGAGAACAGGGAGGTGATTTGAGACAGCCAGCAAGGCTTAACTGACCCATCTAGTGGCTTTCTACAATGGAGTGTCTACATCAGTGGACAAGGGAAAGACAATGGATGTCATCTATCTGGACTTTTGCAAGGCCTTTGACATGGTCCCCCACAAAGTTGTTCTCTCTAAGTTGGAGAGATACGTATTTGATGGGTGGACTGTTCAGTGGATAAGAGATTTCCAGGATGGTTGCATTCAAATGATGCCCCTGCTTTCTGCAGAGGAGTTGGACTAGATGACCTCTAGGGGTCACTTGTAACCAGTACATTCTGTGATATGATTCTATTAGATGATTTGTACAAAAAAAGCTGTATACAAAACTAGAGCAGCATATAAACTGCGGTTACTTTACTGTGAAACATGGTCAGGTACACCACTCCATTTAAAAGCTATTACAAACATATGTACTACAGACACCGCTTTTCAGCAGCATCCATCAGTGGCAACCCAATAGTCTTCACCAGAAATATGAGACATCATAACATTTTCCCAATATTTGCTAAACGACTTGGAAAAACATAACACATGTAATGCACTGCCAGACTACAGGAGCGATTAGCGAGCCTATACAGTGCACAGAGAACTGATATTTCACTGATGTGTATCTTATGGTGCTAAACGTTTTCCCTGCAACTCCCATCCAAGAGAGCTTTGTTTAAACAAGGTCCACCATCACATGCTGGGTCAGCCTCCTGTAATACCCCGTTGTCCCTCCTTGACTCCTATTGGTGCCTCCTGAGTGCCAGCTGACTCAACTGTTATTCAGGACAACAGGAAACAGCTGCAAGCATGTGTAGCCTTTTCCTCTTTGTCAGGGGATGCGGTTTGGGTGCCACCATGTACACCTGCTCATCCACATTCCCCAGAAACACTTTGCCTTGACCTGAGGAAAGCTTTCTTGGCAAAATGTTTGAGTGAAGAGTTTTGATTCTGAAGAATCAACAGGTTTCACTGAGACCAACCAAAATAGAGATATCCCACTATCCTCCAAAGCTGCATGAGGAGTTGGAAATTTCATAACAATCTCAACTCTACTAAAAGTTGTTATTCTAAGACTCATTAGTAAATGCCAACTGTGTTTTAGGCACAGTAAGTTATGCCTTTTATCAACACTTAATTTTATTTAGGTGTTTTTGTTGGCAATATTTTTTTCCTTTTTTATTCATTACTTAACATGTCATTTTCAAGCAAATAAGATACATAGAAAGCTTAATGATGCTTAATGAAAACAATTATTTCTAATCCATTAATGTCAGAAATAAACATATACTGGAGCCATTCTCATAGGATTTCAAGTAGCTATAAAACCATTGTGTAAAACATCTCAATATCCTTCTGAAACAGATGTGTATGTACTCATAAGTAATGAATCCTTAACACAAACACCCCAGATCCATATGTAAGTATTACTCTCTAAATGAAAGTTCTGCCCTTCTGTGCCATAATGAATATCATCTGTCCATGATGAAGGACTTTCAAACATGAAACAAGCAGATTAAATTTGATTTGGTATTTAAATAAAAGCTGGGAGATGATCAGTTTAGGATTAAGTGTTAATGAAAAATCTTTGAAGGTGCTTAATAGTTGCTAGAACGATAGGATTCAAATTAGTACATCCCAGTCAGGAAACAAGAAGCTTCTGTGAAGTTGTTTAGGATAAGATTTATAGAATGGGCAGCACAAAAATTAAGTTGATTTTTCACTTCAGGCAACAGATTACATGAAGAATAGTCAATGCCGCATGTAAAAAATGATGTGACTCAGAAGAAGGAGATTTAAATGGGAAACTTGGAAACCAATATTCTCATTATTGCCACTTCTCTGCATTGAGAATTATAACTCTGCAAATTGGGCTGATCCAGGTCTGGCATCCAGTTTTCTAGAAGAATGTAGAAAAGTCAGAGAAGTTGCAGAAAGCATGAAACAACAGCTAGGGAACTTCCTGAGAAACAAGGATAACTCAGTAGCATGAGCTCTTTAGGAAGGTGTCATAACTACAGGGCGTATTAGATCCTCCAGTGTACTTTTATCTGAGGTGCTGAGAATACATCAAGAAATAACAGCAGAAGCCAATGTCTACCATTTTCATATTTCCAGTAAGGTAAAAAGGTTTTCGAGCAAGTCACAGGAACAAATGACTAAGAGGTACAAGGGAAATGTCTGATCCCCCAAATCCATCAGTGAAGCCTGAGTGCATTCTGGACACCTCTGTTAAGCACAAATTGCTGTCTGTCAGGGTAGTCATAGGACAATTAGTCAGCCACCATGATAGCTCAGGCTTATACTCTGTCAATATGCAAAGTAGAAAGAAGCAGAATAACTTAAAGAAAAGGATTAAATCACAGGAAGTAAAGATAGGATAATTTGCTGAGTGACTGTCACCTATTACAATGTGAATTCAACAGAGCTATGTGGGATTTCTGCTTTTTATTGGTGCTGTACTTGCTGCTTCTGGAACTTTATATGGTTTTCAGAGACATTCAGTGGTCAAACAATATACTGCAACTCCATGGTTTTCAAGAAACTGAAAATGTAATGATGTCAGATCTCTTAGCACAGTGAAAGATATGAAATGTAAACACGACAAATGAAGGACTAGGAAAGCAGTCTGACTCTGTTTTCTGACAGGAATTTTTGTTTAGCTATACACCAGTGTTAGTAGGAAACATTTTAGAAGAGCAAATATAATCTCTCCGACAAGTAAAGATAGGATTTTGTTCAACTGTTGAAAAATAAGAATTTTTTAGCAGTAGATTTGAAACAACCTAGGCAGCCAGCAGTATCTGAAAACCCAGTCCTGGACCAATACTCTTGTGACAAAGATTTTACAATGATGACGGCTACCCTGTTTGAAATAATGCCATTTCACTGTACTGAACAAAAAAACTAACCAACCAACCAACCAACCAATTTCCAGACACAAACCACCAACCCCCCAAAAAAAAACAAAACCAAAAACTCAAAGAGCCCCCCCAAAAAAAACCCAAACCCCAACAACCAAACAAAAAAACCCACACCACCAAATAAACCTTTCTATCCAGAAACTGCCTCTTCCTAACATTCAGCTTGTATGCTTACAATTATCCCCATCTTCAAATTTAGCACCACGAGTTTAAGGGCAGACTCATCCATAGCAAGCTGGTGACCTTTTAGGATTTCTCAACAGAATTTTAGCATAAGGATTAAGTTTATAAAGCAGTGCTGCTTATACATGTCCTTAGAGTAATATTCATATTCTCTTACCTTTGTCTGTA
Source organism: Eubucco bourcierii (assembly GCA_013396675.1). Taxonomy (NCBI): domain Eukaryota; kingdom Metazoa; phylum Chordata; class Aves; order Piciformes; family Ramphastidae; genus Eubucco; species Eubucco bourcierii. Next base: position 49,954 of record VWZE01015556.1, read on the forward strand.
TGCCACGATTTATAGTCTCAACACATTTCTTTTCACATTGGGAGTCAGGGGAATTGATTGATCATTCAGTTTTTAATTTTATTAGACTTTCTTCTTCCTTCTCCACCTCTTGGCAGCTTGTGAAAGCTGAACAAGAGGAATGGGGTGCATCTCCTTGGGCTTTAAAGACAATGCTAGAAACCCTGACAATGAACAATAAATACTGAGGTAAAGAGCTAAATTCCTCTGTTTCTGAATCAAAACTCCAAATCTTTTTCCTTCACCATCTTTGGAAACTCAATGGTACAAGTGAGTTTGTGAGCTCAGAACACTTGCCTGGTCAACCAGATTAACAGTTTAGCTCAAGGGCCAAACTCCCTGCTCCTCCAACACAAAAGGTAGGGGAAGAGTAACACAGAAAACTTGGGGCTGAGATAAGGATGTAAGAGTTTAAGGCAACATAAGATATTGTAAGCAAAATGTGTAATTACCTTAGCTAATAATCTAGTTAATCTAGTAATACAATACATGGTTTGCTTAGTTTAGCCTAGCTGCAGAAGCACAGTGGAATTCAGGGGAAAAAAATACAAAACCAAAAAAACCAGCAGCTACCTGACTCCCACTCTTTCTGCTGCCATGTCTGTAGAAAAGAACCCCACACCCAAGAACTCAGAATCCAGAAGCAACAACTTGAACAGCAAGTCTTCCATGTTGCAATCTGAACTTCAAGCCCCATAATACTTTGCTCCAGTCAGCACTTTCATTTTTGAAGCTGTCATGACTGCAGCATGGTATAAACAACAGTAACAGGTTCAACTCAGTCCATGACAGCTGAATAAGGCAAGATTCAGTGGTTTCTATCACTAATAAATAACCAGCAGTCCATTTAAAATCACTCTGCTATTAACACCATTACTGTTAAACACTTTACCTGACATGAATACCACTAAAGTCTGACATTCAAATGACACAGTAGATCCACAAACTCAAGAAATATAGTAGATTGATCCTGAAATGGTCTCCACATCTCTCAAGTCCTTTAAAAAATAAGCCCAAACAAGCCTTCTGTTGGGAATTGAAATTTCCCTCCAGCTATGACTGTACCTTTCTCCTCTCATTGAGAGGTGAGAAACAGGACATTGTTTTTAAACCAACTTTGCTTTCTTCTTCTACTTCACTTAAAAAATAGCAGAGAAAATAGTCATAATATAGCAAAAAGGTATTTAAAGGCATCAAGCACTCTGCAAGATGGATGCCAGGTAAACACAGAGTTTGTGGAATGATCATGATTGTGATTTGAAAGCACAATAGCTTAGTAGGAGCAAAAAAAAAAAAAGAATAGTTACTCTGAAGTAAAAGAGTTGGTTTGACAGTGGGACCAAGAATGTAGGTAGCCTGCTCTGCAAACATGTAGAGGAACTGTGCTGGATTCAAGCAACTGCCAAGCTGTACAAGGAACAAAGTTGGAACAAGACAGTGACAGATGTAGATGGTGTAGAACAGTTGGTTTGTGGATTAAAAGGTAGCTTTAGCAGTCAGCGTCTCTTGAATTACGGAAATGATCTAAGAAAGGTGAAGAAAGATTCATACATTAAACTGGATGTGTATATTAGCAAAAAAACCCCAAATTGCATTCTAAGGCACAAATCCAGCTTTCTCTCTTTAATGCCTCTAAGTTGAGAATAAGTGTTTCTAAAGAAACATGTTCTGGTTCAATTAAAAATTTTTTGGTCTTTGTGTAGAATGGCCTAGATAAATTCTTCTGCCTCAGGTGTGCAGGCAGGCACTCATTTCCTTTTTTTCACAAAGCTTAAGAAACATTCACAGAACATAGGAGGTTAAAAGGTACCTCCTGAGATCACTGAGTCCAAGGCCCCCTCCCAAAGCAGGATCACCCACACAGGAACATGTCCAGGCAGGTTTTGAAAGTCTCCAGAGAAGGAGACTTCACAACCCCCCTGTGCAGCCTATTCCGATGCTTCATCACCCTCACTGTAAAGACATTTCTCCTCAAGTTGAGGTGAAACCTTCTATGTTCAAGTTTGTATCCACTGTTCCTTGTTTCATTACTGTGCACCACCAAAAATAGATTGGTCACATCCACTTGACACCCAGCCATCAGATATTTCTACACATCAATGAGATGTCCTCTCAGTTTTCTCTTCTCAAGACTAAGTGGCCCCAGGCCTCTCAGTCTCTCTCCATAGGGGAGATGCTCAAGGCTCCCAGTCATCCTTGTAGCTCTCCCTTGGACTCTCTTCAGCAGGTCACTGTCTCCTCTGTTACCCTTCAAATGTGTAGTTAGATTTTTAATTGTACCTCTTTCCATTTTGCAAGCAGTCAGCATCGGTGTATGTTTACCTAAGAAATACTTAACAAACACCAGATGCTTAGCTGCTTGTTTGGACACATATTATGAACTTCCAGTCATTCCATCTCTTCCCACTCCTGACACTGCTCATCTGCTCACACTACAGAGATCCCGTTCTACTGCACATGGCCACACTGTTAGCAATATGTGAGCCACAATGCAAGTCACCTGCATGCCTTCCTGTGGAAGTCTGGAAATACTGGCTCACATCTTTTATTTCCCAGGGACAAAAACAGATCAGGCAATGACTGACATGAATCTCTACAGAGATTTCATCATCTGACAGAAGAACAAGACAGGTAAATTCATCACAGCAGGAAATTATGGAGCTTTGCTGTTATTCATTTTCCTTCCTCTGACTGAAGGCACTTTGTGTGAGGCTGTCACTCTGTCCCTTGTACCAACAGGTCCAAAAGACAAGGCTGGAGGAAAGGTTAAGATGATTGCAAAGAATCACAAGCTAGTTTTTCTCAATTGCATACTGAATAGCTTGTTCACTGGTTACAGCTCTGCATACAGGCAGAAACTTGGATGCCTGTTGTATAAACAGCTGATAGGGGAATTTAAGGTCGTCTCACCCTACTCTTCACAAGATCTGCATCCAGAATAAACAGTTCTTGGGCACCTGCAAAGTAAGTTTGCACAAGACAAACTGTTCCCAAAAGAAAAGAGTTCCTTTGATCCGGTTCTTTGACATACAGATATCAAAGTTATATTACATTTACAGTGCCTGCAAGCCTCCAACAGTCTCCCCATATATATCACATCTGCATCCCTCAGAGCTGGATGGGATATATTCAGCAGGGAAAATACTAGTTTCTGGCAGATCCAGGAGGAGCCCTAACTCCCTACAGATCACTCTCAATGGGAAGGAGGACCATAGCACTCAGAGAGCCAGCAGCTAGCCCTAGAGAGAGAGACCATTGGTAGAAGGAGGTTTCTCAGGAGAAATGAGACTGCTACAGGCACAAGTGGGTGCATGGCTGATCTCAGCATGGCTGATGGCATGCTGGTTGTGTGAGTGATGGGCTTGCAGGTAATATTCCAAAATATGCCAGCAGTCTTGCAAGTGCTTTGCTGGGTACAGCAAGAACGGAGTCAAGAGGTCTCTTAGAGCAAAACCTTCCTGCTGATGAACATAGGACTTGAACTTACATTTTAAGTCAAAACAGTGACTTTTACTGTCAACTGTCATACAAAATTGCAGTAGTAATGATGCACAAGATTTACATTATGTTTCTTGAAGGAAACTTGTTGCATTTATTGATTGATTGCTCGACTTCAACAGAACAGTTCAGATTGATATGCAAAGCAATTTGAAAAACTTCTAGTACAGATTATCTGCAGAATAGATTCACAATGGTATGGACAACAGACGATGAAAGCTGACCTTTTGCTTTCTTTCTGTGGCATCCTCAAGAAGAAATAGTTTGTAAAATATCTTGCCCGAAATTAAGTATCAAACAACATATGGCACAAATGTCAATTACTTCTGATTCAAGCTTGCAAATGCTGGTAATGTTAATAGTTGGGTCAATACTAGTCTCAAAGGAATCTATTGCAGAGCTAATTGAAGGATTATGGTTGTAGCAAAAAGGGATTCATTTCTAATTACATTAAAAATTCAGTATGATTACTTTTGAAAACAGGGTATATAGACTTCTGGTGTGAGTGCATTTCTGCCATAGAAGGAGAAGTCTTGTGTTATTTTAAATCAGAATAAAGCCACCTCAATCTGAGGAAAAGCCAAGATGGTGGGGGAAAGATAGAACTTTTCTGCCCTTCAGGGTACAGTCAACTCTGAAGCAACAGATGACACAATGCACATTGAGCAGAAGTTGTGCCTAATAGCAATGAACTTCAATTGCAATATCGGTGACCTTAATGAAAAGCTATTCAGAAAGACTATATTAGTTAGTCTCCATCAGGCTTGTATTTAAAGCTATCCCAGAGAGTCAGGAGGGTCTCATGTGATTCTGAAATACGGAGGTACAAGAACAAGAAGACCTCCTAAGACCAACTAAGTCAACATCTGCCTCAGAGGTGCTAGTACAATGTGCTTGAAGAAGCAGCACATACAGGGTAAGTATATTGAAGATTTTGCTCTTCCTGCCTTTCTCCTCCCCAGCGTCTGTAGAACTTCCCAGCTCCTAATAGCAAGCTGTTTATCAGTTACCCAAACCAGCATTAGATTTGGCATACACTAATGTGCTGCTGAGAGTACTGCTAAGTGTTCTTACAGGTGAATTTGGATACATTCATTTCAGGGCCTTTCAACATGGTCCATGTCACAAATAAATATATATATATATACATACACACACACACATATATATGCACACACACATATGTAGCTCTCCTCATGGAGAAATTAGTGAAATCTGGAATCTTTCAAAATAAGGTGTGCATGCTGATGTCAAAAGTTAAGAGTCCTGTGAGAAGGGAGGCTGTAAAAAGCACCAATGAGACTAGAGACAACAGTGTTTGAGAGCTGTCATCAAGTGCATTATGAACTGCAGTAGGTGTTTGGGAGGTGCTGCACCTTGGAAAATACCACATTCATAAGAGATCATTTATCATTGTAGGTGTGTCTCACTACAGCCTCTCATAGTTTAAACACTTGTACCACCACCAATGGATCTGGGAAAATGGATCTAGAGGTTCAATACTATCAGATTTGCATTTCATACATTTCAAATAAAAACTGCTACCACGTGAGAAATACATATTACACAAAAATAAATAACCAAACCAAAACTTTTAAAGAACAAGAGAAGAGATGCTTCATTACCCTCAACAGTTACCATAGATACTCTTTAGCTTGTCAGGTACATCAACTAATATAAAACTGTTCCAGTGGGTATTTGTCATAACTTTTTGACAATTCTGACTCACAGTTATGATTTGAAAAGTCTGAGAATAAGCTTACTAGGAAAAATATTGAGATACACTTGGGTATAGACAGGAAATTCAACTTGGAAAACCAATCAAATATTATCTGCACACAGATGGTGAAAGAATGTAATATTGAGTAGAAAAGCATATAAAATATTAAGAGTATGAAACAAAAATGTGTCAAGGAGAAACCATTACTGTTTTTTTGGTATAACAACATTTTTTGTATAACAACATTGATTCTTGGCCACTACAAGTGACAGAGAATCAAGAAACAGCAACAAAAAATGTTTATCCAAAACACTGCAAAAAGTGCTGCTTTCCTGCTAAGAAATACAATGGTTATATCCTTTCAGCACAGAAGTTCTATGTTGAAACTACACCAGAATACTATATAGTAGGTTCCTAGCACACGCGTCTACATGAGACAAGCTGTATTTCCAGCCCACTTGACACCAATCTTCCCCCTATTAATGTTACTTGAGTTCCTCAGTCTTTATTTTGACAATTCCTGTTCTTATTTGTCCTCTAGAAAATTCATAGTGTCTAAGATTATTACACCTGCTATCTGAAGGAGAAGCAGCATCTGAGAAACAATTATTTTCAAGCAGGTTGGAAAGTTTTAATATATCGCATTTCTGGGGTGGCTCCTCTGACGAGGCAAGCAAGGAAAGAGGAAAGTGAAAAAAAAAAACCCCAATGTGTTTCTTAGCTTATTTAGTCCACATTAAGTTATCAGACATTTGTTTCAAGTCATCTGCTTGGGGAGATCACACTTTTTTATTTCTTAAATGCCTATAGCATTTGGTAAATAAAAATCCCAGACCTGCCTGAGGCTATCATATGAGCCTCTACTCATCTGTAGTAGTTCAGAGCTTGCACTAGTTGAATCCTAAATCACAAACAAGAAGTAGGAACTTTCTGAACATTTTTTAATAGAAAGTAAATAAAATAGAGGATTGGTCATAGAAGAGAAATAATAGGTAAGTCTATATCATTTCATTCATTTGTTGGACCAGTATCTGTTGGACAAACCATTCTCTGCCACTTCCTGCCTTCTCCTCTTCTTGTCCCTTGTTCTGGCTACTCTTGCATGGCTACACTAACCTTGTCTGAGTAGATAACAGTTGGGGCCTGTTTTTCACTCTGAGGGGAGAAGAAGGTGGCTGTTAGCCCCTTGTGGTTTCGCCTGGGAGGAGTCTCTGTTATTTCTAAACTGTAAACAATTGTAAGTATATGTAAATATATTTTGTGTATATGCATTATTATATACTTTTAAATTTTAGTTTTGATGTAAATATATAGCTTTATCTTACTTCCAAACCTTTTGAACTAGTCTGGTGATTTTATTTTGGGGGGTAGTTTTAATCCCATCACATCATCCTATCTGTGATGATCTGCTCAAAAGAAACAAGGACTTTCTAGTCTTGTCTATGGAGTCCCTTACCCTGACCAAGTAGGCTTGAACTACAGCCCAGTCAGAAAATATTTACCTGCACAGAGGTTATCAGCTTCAAGAGGTTCAAAGACAGAACAGAACCTGGCCTGTAATTATCTTTCCTTCCTGTTTTTTGAAGAATCATTTTATTGTCTTCTGGATGAAAGCTGATGCATGAATGCAACTTGTATTATGCACAGTATGTGTTCAAATTTTCTACAGCACAACAGAGTTGGCAAGATTCCTTTTATCTGATTGTGCTACCTAAAACCCATAGGTCCTCTCCAGGTTTCCCAGAATAGTCTCATGAATGTGGATGATACTGAATGAAAACCCCTTTAACAATATAAAGTTTACTGCACACTTTATACATCTTCTTTCTGGAAAAAGTGACATTAGAATAAAGCTATGAAAAAGTCACCTACTTCACTTGCTGAAACACATGAATGAAACATTTTAATAGGTTGTTGTGTAAGTTCAAGTAGCAAGAGCCTTGGAATAATAAGACATCAGTTTTGTTCAACAATGTTTTCCTCAAAAATTTTGAAGTACCTGAATAACTGAAATGTACCATGAAATCATTCAGAAAACAAGCACTGCCACAAAAGTAGTTTACTATGTTACTACATCAATCCTTCATCCTCTTATTGAGTTCCTCTCTTACAAACTTGCTGATGTGCTCAATAGATACATCTTAATTACAAAGCAGATGATATGAGCAACTTGTATGAAAATGCATTATTTAAGTTTGTTACTAAAAATATCTGTAGCATAAAATGCAATTCCTCGGGATGGTTATATATTTTAAAAGGAAGTGAAAAGTCCTAGTTTATTTATTAAGCAGTAATAAAATGGATGCAAATTAACTGAAGAGATGAAAAATGAATAAAACTCTGAGGTGAGAAGTTGTATTAGATATGTTGCTGGTACCTCAAAAATATTGGCACACTATGCATTGTGATGGAAGCCTAAAAAACAGATTTTCCCTAGACAAATATTACACTGTTTCGAAAAAAACATGAAGTAGAGTATCCAAATAGTTCACAGTGTTTAATAAGAGTATCTAAGAGATAAAGAAGCTGTGACTTTCAAATTTGGGTACACTTCCAAATACAAAAGAGAGGATGTAAACACAGTCTGACTGCTATTTTCTGTATTTTCCCTTATGTCTTTTTACTTTTTAATGAAGTAAAAACATAATCCCATTCTGTAGCATTGTGCAGTCCTTATGTTAGCAACTGCATCACAAAATAATTATAGGATGACAAGAATGGTAATTTTAATTTTTTTTATTGTTTATTTTTTTAGTTTAAATAATGTAAAATGCAGAAGAAAAGTTCTGGGAAGGGTGATGATGGTTAGTAAGTTCACTGCATTCAGAGGGCTGGAGCAGCTCTGCTATGAGGACAGGCTACTAGAGTTGGGGCTCTTCAGTCTGGAGAAGAGAAGGCTTTGAGAAGAACTTATAGTAGCCTTCCAGTATCTGAAGGGGGACTACAGAAAGGATGGGGAGGGACAATTTACAAGGTCTTGTAATGACAGGATA
>VWZE01015556.1:58328-71210 GCA_013396675.1 Eubucco bourcierii
CATCTTTGTGGCCCTCCTCTGGACCCGCTCCAACACTTCCATGTCCTTCCTGTGCTGAGGGTTCCAGAACTGCACACAGTACTCCAGGTGGGGTCTGACGAGAGCAGAGTAAAGGGGCAGAATCACCTCCCTTGCTCTGCTGGCCACGCTTCTCTTGATGCAGCCTAGGACTCGGTTGGCTGTCTGGGCTGCATGTGCACACTGCAGACTCATGTTGAACTTTTCATCAACCCAGACTCCAAGGTCCTTTTCCTCAGGGCTGCTCTCCAGCCATTCACCACCCAGCCTGGATTTGTGCTTGGGATTGTGCCTACCCAGGTGCAGGACCCTACACTTGGCCTTATTGAATTTCATCAGGTTGGCCTGGGCCCAACTCTCCAGCCTGTCCAGGTCCCTCTGGATGGCATCCCTGCCCTCTAGCAAGTCGACTGTGCCACACAGCTTGGTGTCATCTGCAAACTATAGAAGAAAGTTAGTTCAAAATAATCAATCAATCCATAAATAGATCAACATCTTAGCACTTTTTGGTAAAGAACTTCTTCCACTCATCAGTGAAAAGCAGCTTCTCTTGGCAGCTGACCAGTTAAGCAAAATGATGCAGAACCTTTCAAAGGAATTATATAGAAGAGGACTTCAGCATTTATGTTGCCTGTTTATACATATTTGAAAAGTTTAGTTAGCACAGAACATTAGGCTGAAATGTATGAAGAAAGCAAAAATCATGAAAGTGTTTGGATATAGGTGTTTCGTTTGTTCAAAGTTACTGTATGGATGTTCACTGTTATGTCTACTTATTCCAGTAGCATAAACCTGAGAAACAGGATTTTTTTTTTTTCCTTTCCTAGACTTTCTTTACTGGTGGCACTTCGAATCCACTTATTTTTCTCTTCTCAGTTGGAATATCTGTGCTAGCCAAATAACATATTCCTTAGTATTTACTTTGCACTCCGGTAGCAGAGAACTTTTCAAGGAAATTGTTTCCTGAGAAATGTGTTTTTCAAAAGAAATAACAAAACTACTACTGCTTTATTCTAGGTGCATTCTACATAAGAAGGCACATAAAAGTGAAAAATCTCACTGCATACTCTTCTGACAGATAATGATGAACCCTTAGAAGTGGAGCATAGAAAACAAATATGAAAGTCAGACACAGAGGCTGTTATTTCCCAGAAAACCACGAGGCTCCAAAGGTCTTTTTCCTTTTATAGGAAGAGTATAGTAATTCTGGAAATAAGAGCTTGCTTCGCAAGTGAATAAAAAAGAAAAAAGGGAAAAAGCATTCAAATCTCTCTGTTCTACCCAGTTCTATAAAACTAGCAAGAGAAACAGTTCTGCTGGGACTTGTCTCTTCACGTTGCGGGGCCTGGCTTTGATGCAGGACCTAAGATCAAGCCCACAAAGGTTGGAAGCAGAATTAGGCAGCTTATGAAACCCCGAAAAATTCATAATGCAGAGCAAGAGCAGATCAAGACAACATTGTCTTTCATGTTAAAAAGAAAATGCGCAACTTACAGTTGCCATTGTCTGGCTACTACCTCTGTTTAGAAAACAATCTACCTAATCAATGCTTACAACTCTCTATAGTTGTAGTATTACATATATTTCTACATAAATAACATACTTTACACAAATATAAGCATACTTCAAGCAGATTTTATTCCTTGTACATTAGCTCTCTGATGGCCTAGATTGCCAGCTGCAATACATCAGTGGCAGTCCTTTGATTTATGCAATAGGTATTTTATATGTATGGGAACGTTTCATTCCAGTTGCTGCACTGCTATTTCTGAAGTGTAAAATTGTACAGGGTTCAGCCATTTCCTGAATTGCTCAGCTCAACAACTGAAAAAATGCTACATCAAAATGAATTCTTAAAGATAATTCAGGGACTAAACAAGTCAATTCACATCAAAATGTGTATGAACAATCCAGACATCATGCCATATGCTTAATTTTGCTCAATATAAATTAGCTACTAAGAAAAGGAGACCAAGATATACAAATTATGAGGGGAAAGTTCTGCCCTGGTTAGTTATTGTTAAGAAATTGCACTAATTACAATGCAGTTTTCATGCCCTGAGATTAGAAAACATTGATTCCTTTAGTCCCATAAGCGTATTTGCAACACTCTTACATTTAAGAGCAGTGATGGGATTATTAAGCAAATCCTCCCATCATCTACATTAATGTTTGTTTTGCTTATCTAGAAATGTTAAAGCATGCACGACTTGTTTCTTCAGAGAAAACTGTACTCCCTTCTCCAGCTATACACAAAACATGTTTCAATGTCCAAGGTGAAATACAAGCATTTGAACAAGTGTCCAGTCTTTTAGACCATACCGATTTCAGTTTCTTTTACAAAGATTGTTATGGAAGGCAAAAAATGGGCCTTATATGTGTCCTGACTTGTCCAGGTATGATCCTACACTCCTATGTCTTTCAATTTCTTGCTATAAATTGAGGATTTGGATTTTTCTGCTTGTTTGTCTTGAGAAATACTTCTTAGTTGGAGGAGTGGAAGACAAAAGGAATGAAAGGAAGCGGTCCTTTGAGTAGACAGAGCATTGTTAATCTGTGGTAGTTTAGGTAAAGAACATTAAATTTTAATAAATAGCCCTGCTGTGTGACTAGTAAAGGTGCAGGTGTTAATTAGCTTTTTTTTTCCACAGCAAGTTAGGTACTTGGGTTTCAATGTCTCTTTTCTTGACTAAACACAATTTAATAGACTTCTGTCTTTAAATCATTTGGAAAAACATATTACCACCCAATATAAATTTCTTGAGGAAACATAAAGCAGAGGATAATGAAGGCACTTCTAAATTTGAAGACACTTGTATTTTAGTCAGAGGAGAAAATTATGTGCAATGCAGATTCTGAAAAGCACCAGTGGGCTACAAGCAACACTGCAAAGCTGAACATCATGCTTGTGACTACACTCCACACACTGCTTCTTGTGCTACTCCAAAGGATTTTCCACAATCACATAGATTAGTGGGGACTTAAAAGGAATTAACGGATTTTAAATGTTTTTGTACTCATCCTTCATTCAATTTTGTTAATGTGAAACATTATCTCACTGCTGACCTCCAAATAACTGTCTACAGCTATGGATCCCTTTCTGTTTGCCTTTTAGTTAATTGTATATGTAGATAAACTTTAGGTATTTTTCCACTAGCAATAAAAAGTCCAAGTCTATTTTGCCTGGGGATTCTTCTCTAACAAGCAGACTTGGTTATTTTACCTTACAGTAAATTAAATTATTCTAATGTAGTTTACACAAAACAAACATTATATCAAAATTATTTCAAGTCAAACTATGCTCAATCTAACAGCACCTTGAAGAGTATAAGCTTCATCATAGTCGTTTTCACCACTTCTAAAACATTATCTTGAGTTACGAGACAGAGTATCTTTCCCCAAGCCCCTTTCACCAAGAACATAAGAGGAAAATTTTAAAAATAAGTCATTCATCTGTAAATACTGATGCTCAAATTGGCTCGTAGGATTCCAGACTAAACTTCTTAATTAAAAATATAGGTATATAGATCCTTTTAGAGAGACCCAGGTTGGGAGGGCTCGTAAAGCCAGAGCAAGCAAAAGCATTAGCTTCCCTAGATGCTTCCATTAGATGCCCACCTGGGCGTCTGCCTCTGAGAAAGTAGAACTCACACCAGAAGGCCACAAGAATGGCCACCACCTGAGTCAACTACTTACAACAGAGACTCCTTTCTAGTTTGCTTTTCAATTTTCTATCCTATCCTGTCACACTGCTTTCTTTTCCTGAGTCCATTGAAAACTCTTGTGGAGATCTCTCCTTTCCTTTTTTCCTCCTGCTCCTATGTTGCTTTGAAGAGAGAAGTGTCAGTCACTCGTGTCTGAGGACTCTTTTACCTTGTCCCCCATGTCTTCTCCCACTTCATCTCTCTGAGAAACTTCATGCTACTTTCTAGAAATTCTAGCTGTTTCTGTGAGACACTACTGCCCAGTGTGTTTGGGTGAGAGCTTTCTCTCACTCCCTTGGCATGTGCGCTGAAGAATCATTAGCCAGGTTTAAGGAGGCCAATTTCCTCAACTGCATCAGGACACAATGCCCCATGCTGCCATGGAAACAAGGGACATACTTTATTCAGCAGGCAGTTTGTGTTTTCCACCTTTTTTGCCCATGAGACTGGCTTCTAATGCAACCTTGCTAGCTTCAGAGCTGTTTGAGGGGAACATTTGCTATGCCCTTTCAACCTCTCTCCTAAACAATAGACAGAAACCACAGAAGAGCTTTTGTAGTCACATACATGCACACACAGAGCACACTGAGCAATTCAGCTCAGCAACTTCATTGCTGTGAGTACCGAATATGTGATTGAATCAGATGTTAAAAGGTAAAAAAGAGCTAACTTTTTCCTCCAACACACCAGAACAAGCATGACACTTTGGTCTCAGGAACTACATCTATCCTGATAATAAGCAGAAACTAACATGTTGAAGTCTAATGTGAGAGCTGGTAAAATACCCATGACAGGTTGCTGCCAAGTCACATAAGGAGTTTGTGTAAAGCTTCCACCAGAGACTATCACTACACATTTGCTTTCTTCTTTTCTTCATAGTAGCTCTAAGTTGAGATTTTATTACTACACTGAATCTATATTCTCCTGTCAAAAGATCTTGACAGTGTAAAATATTTTTATAATTTTCTGAAAACACTAACATTCAGCAACTTGAACATCTTTTCTTACATTCTATTTCCCTAGTAACTGATGGAAGTGTCTTTTGTCTCATATTCATGCAAAATTTCTATTAATATTGTGTTAAAACTACAATCTGAATGCTGAGCGTGAAATATTGACAAGACTTCACTTTCTATTTCTTCCTGGCAAATTTGTGCACATAGCAGACTGAGAAGGAGGAAAATCTGGAAATGCTTTACTAATTTAACAATGTTTTTTTTCAAGGTTCACTGATACAAATTGCTGTTATGCAGTTCAGAAACCAGATTCCCAGACAAGCTCTTCCCCAACATAGTTTAAAGGAGAGAAAGAGAAAAGCACTAGAAGAGGCTTATCCTCTATTTTCTTTTCAGTTAAGTAACCACGTAAATGTCATATCGTACGTTTGGTCCCTTTTCCTTAACCTCTCCACCTTGGATTGTCACCTCTTCCACTCCAATTTGACAATAATTAAATTGTAAGTTTTTCAACACAGAGACTTGACAAACACCAGCTGCACCTGTTGTGAACTGAAATAATATAAGCTAATAGTAGACTTTTTTTTTTTTTTTTTTNAATGGAAGACTTATATGTGAGGATTGAGACATACACCTATCTTGGATAACCAGCTTTTATCATCTGCAACAACTGACTATCTGCCTGACACAGAAGTATTCAACAATAGAAAGATATTGGAAGCAAGTACTCTGGTTAGCAGCTAGGAAAAACCATAGGTTTTGTTAGCCTGGATTTACTTCAGTAGGCAAACACAGCTGGATAACCACCTGTGGAATCAGGGCTTCTCTTTGAACCAAGCAGGTTACTTTCTGTTCTTGAGTTTGTCCTTCTCATGACAATCAGATACTGAGTTCAAGAGTTTAGGTGCAACTTTTAATAGGACAAGGTTATTGAAAATGCTTTTTTGAAGTAAAATTAAATGTGATAATGCAGAAGGTTATTTAAGGTGAAAAGAGTTAAACCTACACTCTATTCCAACATCAAATATGAAGGCAAACACCAAAACAAAGAAAACAACTTCTTTAGGTTTACTAGTCTTTCCTCTGCAATTTCTTTTAATCAACAGGTCTTTTACTGGCATCTTCAGCTTTCATTCATAGGGTTTGTGTCATTCCATGAATAATGCAGCCTATTATTCTCCCAAAAGCTGAAATATTGAAGTGATAGCTTTTGTCAAGATCTAAGGCACAACAAAATTGTTGGACTTTCAGGGAAAATAAAGGAACTTATAAAGCTTGTTGGTTTGGGCTTTTTATTTTGGGAGGAGTGGTGTTTTGTTTTGTTGCATTTTTGTTGTTGTTGATTAGTGGGCTTTGTTTGGTGGTGTTTGGTTTAGGGGTTTTGGGCTGATTTTCATTCTCCCACCCACCTCCTCCTACCTGTTAATTCTGCTATGTGTTTTCTTCATCAATAGAGGGAAAGTTGTTTTCACAACTAGATATTGTTCCCCATGTGCACTTACTTGAATTGCTAGTTCTCTCCCAAATAAATGAGGATATTTACTCTTCCACCCTGTAAAGCAATACAGACAAACCAATACTAAAGGTTTAATTGTTAGTGTGCAATTCTACCTACTCACAATATTGCTTATGAGTGTGTATAGACACAGTTACAGGAGGTTATGGCAATCCACAACTCTTGAAATTAATATCCACTTTAATGCTTGCTCATTTTAATCTGCACCACTATGCACTTTCTATTGTATTCTGTTAAACTAGAAATGTTTTTCCCAAGCTATGTGGTGCGGCTTACATGCTGGAGGGAAGTTATCCATCCAGAAGGACCTTGACAGGCTGGAGAGGTGGGTCTAAGCCAATTTCATGAGGTCCAACAAGGCCAAGTGCAAGGTCCTGTACCTGGGTCAGGGCAATCCCAAGCACCAATATAGGCTGGGAAGTGACTGGCTTGAGAGCAGCCCTGAGGAAAGGGACTTGGAGGTACTGGTGAATGAGAAGTACAATGTTGAGTCACCAGCATGCATTTGCAGCCTGGAGAGCAAATCGTGTCCTGGGCTGCATCAAGAGAAGTGTGACCAGCAGGTCAAAGGAGTTGATTCTCCTTCTCTACTCCACTCTGGTGAGACCCCACCTGGAGTACTGTATCCAGTTCTGGAACCCCTATTACAATAAGGACATGGACAAGCTGGAACATGTCCAGAGAATGACCAAAAGGATGGTCAGAGGGCTGGAGTACCTGTCCTATGGAGACAGGCTGAGACAGATAGGGTTGTTTCTTCTGGAGAGGAGAAGGCTCCAAGGTGATGTTATTGTGGTCTTTCAGTATCCTAAGAGGGCCTACAAGAAAGATGGTGAGAGACTTTTTAGGTAGTGATAGAATGAGGGGGAATGGAGTAAAACTAGAAGTGAGTAGATTGAGATTGGCTGTTAGGAAGAAGTTGACGTCATAGTAGGAGTCTGCTACAGGCCTCCTGATCAGATGAGGCCCTCTACAAACAAATAGGAGACGCTTCACACTCACAGGCCCTGGTCCTCCTGGGGGATTTCAACCACCCTGACATCTGTTGGAAGGGCAACACAGCAGAGCACCAGCAATCTAAAAGATTCCTGGAATGCATTGATGATAACTTCATCCTCCAAGTCATAAAGCAGCCCACAAGAAAAAGTACTATGCTGGACCTAGTCCTCACCAACAAGGAGGAGCTGGTAAGTGATGTGAAGCTGAAGGGCAGCCTTGGCTGCAGTGACCAAGAAATAATGCAGTTTAGGATCCTCAGGGTATCAAGGAGGGTGCATAACAAAATCACAGCTCTGGACTTCAGAAGAGCAAACTTCAACCTCTTCAGGGATCTCCTTGGCAGGGTGCCATTGGAAAAAAACTGTGGAAGGAAGGGGGGGCACAAGAAAGCTGGTCAGTGTTCAAGGATCACCTCTTCCAGGCTCAGGAACTCCCCAAAAAGAGGAAGGCAGGTAAGAACTCCAGGAGGCCTGCATGGATGAATAGAGAGCTCCTGGACACACTTAGATGCAAGAAGAAAGCCTATACAGAGTGGAAGCAAGTACAGGTAGCCTGGGATGAATACAAAGATACTTTCATGCAGCCAGAGATCAGGTCAGGAAAGCTGAAGCACAGCTAGAATTGAATCTGGCCAAGGACATTAAAGGGAACAAGAAGAACTTCCTCAGGTATATTAGTGAGAAAAGGAGGGATAGGGAGAATGTGGGACCTGGTCTTGAACACTTCCAGGGAGGGAGCATACACAACCCCTCTGGGGAACCTGTTCCAGTGTTTCACCACCCTCACTGTAAAGAACTTCTTCCTAACATCCATATACTTTGTCACCTGTTCTCCATTTTCCTCAAGCCTGCCTACTTTTAAGTTCCAAAGATTACACAAACAGCCTTGATTTCCCCCCAATACAATAATGAAAAAATAAAATTAAAAGAGACACACTTCTATCCTTCTGTCCCCTAGTTCTAATATGCACCCAATCCCACAGACTTTTTGGACGTCTTGTTGAGCATGACCTGATATCTTCATGAAAGGGGTTTCACTGTTTTAACTGGGAATGGTACCACTCTCACCAGTCTGTGAGCAAAGCTGAGGGAAAATAATTTGCTATTGAGAAGAATTCGTTATACAACTGGCCAGAAAGCTGTTTTTCTTTTACGAACCTGCCATGATGGGCTGACTTCACTCTATCCAAAGCCTGAAAAAATGTAATTAAACACAAAATTTGATGAGGAAGGGAAATTATATTAAACATAAAAGAGTGTAGTCTGTACTGCAAATCTCATTTAACTATATCACCAGGAATTCAGGTGAGAAAGGGTGATTATTGTATTTCTTCTAAAGCCTCCACTCCAGCTTTGCCTTTTGGGAACTGTCTGACATAGGTTTCCCTAAAGAACAATTTCTTTGAACCAAGTTCAAACGCTGATTCTGTGATTTCCTTATGTATCATCACTTAACATCTAGAATGGACCTTGCAGCCACATCTTATGGAATCACAGAAACATAGAATAGTAAGGTTGGAAGGGGCCTCAAGGATCACCTAGTTCCAACCCCCTGCCATAGGCAGGGACACCTCCCACTAGGACAGTTCACTCAAGGCCTAGTCCAACCTGGCCTTGAACACCTCCAGGGAGGGAGCAGCCACAACCTCCCTGGGCAACCTGTGCCAGTGTCTCACCTCCCTCACTGGAAAGAACTTCCTTCTAACATCTAGTCTAAATCTCCACTTTGCCAGTTTAAACTCATCGCCCCTCATCCTGTCATTACAAGACCTTATAAATAGTCCCTCTCCAGCCTTCCTGTAGGTTCTCTTCAGATATTGGAAGGCTACTATAAGGTCTCCTCGAAGCCTTCTCTTCTCCAGGCTGAAGAGCCCCAACTCTCTCAGCCTGTTCTCATAGCAGAGCTGCTCCAGCCCTGTAAGCATCTTTGTGGCCTTCCTCTGGACCTGCTCCAACACTTCTATGTCCTTCCTGTGCTGGGGGCTCCAGAACTGTACACAATACTCCAGATGGGGTCTGACAAGAGCAGATCTTATCACTCCTCACCTCTGAGTGTCTCTTTTGGAAACTAGACCAGCCTCAGAAACATAGCACTTTCTAAAAATGTATTCAATCCTAATTTATATGCTAGGTTATAAATGTACATTCAGAAAAAAAAATCTAATATTTTTTATGAAATATTACTCTGCTTGATATAGAAAACCAGTTAGAGATTAAATAAAGACCTGCCGACTGGGGAGCTAAACATTAAGGTACATCTCAGTTACTTTTCCGGGTTAAAAGAGGAAGATACAACTTCTAGCAAGACACAGATAAGGTATCGCTACACTACACAACTAGACTGTGGATTTAGTATTCCAAAACAGCATACATGCCTATATTTTGACCATGCAATTTGGTAGCCTGCATTAAGCTTAAAACAGGTGAAAAAAGCTCTAGTCAAAGGAAGAGAGACTAATGCCTGCATGGTATCTGGAAATGTCCAGGAAGGCACCTTCTTTGTGTGACTCACACCTTCCTTTATATAGCACCAAAAGTCATTGAGAAGAGATTTGTGCCAAGTTTGCAGCTTTACTTCCTCTTAAGTTTGAAAACCAAATACTTGCATGTTTCTCCCCTTTAAAAATAATTTATGAAGGTCAGCAGTGACTGCTGTAAGAAAATGCTGCATCATCCTGAAAAGTATAAAAACAAAAATAGAATGTGTCAGTACTAAAACCTAGTGGAGTCAGTATGGCAAACAAAAAAATATGATTGCATGTGGAGAAATATATATATATATATATATATATATATATATATATATATGAGAAGCACCTGCTACAAAGACACGTGATATCCATATCCAAGGGGATGCAGATAAGGAAAAGGAAGATGACATGAATTGAAGACAAAAGGTAAAAGAGAGGGGAAAAAATAACTTAGCCTGAACAACATTTGGAATACTGGAACAGTTACTAAGAGAAAGGATGGCTTGTTCCTGCAGCAGAAGGTGCACAGCATGTGTTCTTTGCTGTTAGCTAAAGTGCTGAATTTTGAATATAGGCAAAATAAATGGGAAATCACTCAAAAGTCAGGCAAAGAATACAGTGATGATGCCAGAGGACAAGTGACCACTTGGGAATTCAGCAAAGAAAGAGGTTAGAGTCATTTCAATGAGGAAAAAGGTGTTGCATTTTTCAGAACTGCATCCTTTGGATGAATGCAAAAAGAAGGTATAACAAACCTGAGAGAAAAATCTGTATGCTCAGCCACTAGCTTTTCCTTAAGGTGAAAACACATGAGAAAATTGTATTTTAACATGCCTTACATTCAGCAGAGGAGAGGAGTTTCTCCTTAAAGTGAAATCTAGGGAAATAATTTTTGCAAAACAGTTTACATCAAAAGACAACCAGAAAAGCAGTTAAGGAGTCACATTTCTCTTGCATCTGTGGCCTGCAATACTAATCCTTGCCAACCAACCAAAAATGCCACCAAAACCAACCCACCAAACACATCCACAAACCAGAAAAACTCTACAAAGGAAAAAATAGCAAAGCAGCACAAGCAAAAAGACTCATAGACAACTGAGAACATTTATAGTGTCCTGGCACTAGTAAATCTAAAACATATCTGTCACAAGAAAAATCACTCAAAGTATCAAAAACCTAAAAATCCTAAAGAAAAAACATCATCATCTTTGAATAAGCAAACAAATAAAAATTAAAAAATCAATCTATTTCCTTTAAAGTTACCATTTGTGGTAGGGTAAGGCTTGTTGGAATATTCTATTAAGAGAAATTGGTACTTTTCTGAAGGTTCAGTGCAGAATCTAAGAGAAATAAATCACAAAAAAATGGAGGAGAGAAACCTTTAATATGCCATACCTCTCCCTCTGAATTTGAATTTTTGTCTGACTCCCTATTTCAAGAAACCACTGCAGAGTAAAAAGATCGGCAAATACTAGCAAGCCTCATGTAAGAGCTAAGCCTTGTATTTTCTGCACACTCAGCACCAGGCCCTCAGGCTATAGTTGTTATAGCAACTAGTCTTCAATGTTCTTACCACAGTCCTGCACTTCAGGGAAGACATCACCTCTACACAAGAAGGAATGGAGAGAGCATTTCATATTATTTTAATATACATCTACATAAGACAAAGGGTAATGTATAAGTGTGACATCACATAGAATTGTTTTCTGTTAACTTTCTTTTGTTTAGCCTCACAGTGGTATCTCAGGTATCTTCTTTTTTCTTCCTTTTTACCTACCAATTATTTATATAACATAATAAATTACAATATATACTATAATAATAGGCTAGCAACAGTAATAGCACAGAAATTCACATTGCTTTTACAAAAGTTAGTGTTCAAATAGTCATTCCTTCAGCCTCGTCTTGGTTTGAGTTAGAATTAAATCTCTTCAGTGATTTTACTTTTCAACTCAGTTTCTTCTAAGTAACTGCACTTTCTGAAATTAACAGCACGTTTTTGCAGACAGTGCCAGCTTCCAGCAGTGATAATGCGTCACGTGTTTGGTTAGTACCAAGGACTGGTACTAAATCTTATGTACTCTGTTGGGGTTGCAGAGGGAAAGGCCACACCTGCTGGGAGGAGTGAACAGTTTGGGTGACCCTAAACTGACCACTGAGGCATTCCATTACACACATGTCATATTCAGTATAAATCTGAGGGCCAAGCACTCTTCACTTTCTTTTCTTCAGTGGCTGATGTCTGAGAAGGACTTTGTCTGTTCTGACTTTGATTCCAAAACACGAGTTCCTGAATCTGATTCCTGTCTGCCATTGAGCCCAGTCTGGTACTTCAGACACAGCATCAGTGGTAATGGTGATTAATTGCTATCAGGAGGGTTTGGTTTGATATTGCTTTTCTATATATTTATCAACATTTTAATTATTTTCATTAAAGTTGTTTCAATCTTCATTTCGAATTCATAAAGTCTCTCTCCTCTACTCACTTTCTCTTCCTTTTGGGAGGTGAGAGAGTGCCTGTCACTCATTCAGGGTCTGTTGCTCATTCAGTGGCAGGCCCAGCCCTAACCCTTGATAAATACGTGTCGGCATTTCCTTCAATCTTGGAGCCCAAACCAGCATTCTTCAGTCAGACCCTATTCCACAACCTCCTCAGTCCTATTGAAATGAGACCGTGTTGGTGAAACACTAAATCTGTAAGCTTGAGTAAATGGATGAAATGATCTTTTGTCCTCAGCCAGGGAAGCAAAAGCACTGAGAGTGTGTCCACTTCCCCACCCAGCAAGGTCCTACTCTCCCCAGCACTCCTAGGAAGGCAATGTTGGGTAATAGACAGGAGAAAGACCATATGCAGCAGAGAATGGTAGGCAAAGGTCAGCAGCACGGCCCAAGCCATGCTGTGAGTAAGGAAGAGAGTAATTGCAGCAGGTTGAAAGCAGAAATCTCCTGATAGTAGTTACAGTCCCCAGGGTGCTTTATTGCCCAAAATAATACAACTTTTCTCCAAGCACTACCAAGGTCTATTTATACCTCACCAACAGCATTAAAGCATTGAAGCATTAAGACAGCATTAGGTTCCACTTAAGCAATATTATAGGAGGTCAACTGGTACACTTAGGAGGTAGTAATTTACTGTCACTTCCACAGGTCTTCCTGCATCACTGCCAGATTTTGTGAATTGGTTAACATCTTTGTCAGTGACATGGACAGAGGAACCGA
>VWZE01015558.1:18385-113639 GCA_013396675.1 Eubucco bourcierii
GACCTTGTAAATAATCCTTCCCCAGCCTTCCTGTAGGCCCCCTTCAGATACTGGAAGGCTACTATCAGGTCCCCTCGAAGCCTTCTCTTCTCCAGGCTGAAGAGCCCCAACTCTCAGCCAGCTTGTCCTCATAGCAGAGCTGCTCCAGCCCTCTGATCATCTTCATGATGGCTCCTCTGGACCCGCTCCAACACTTCCATGTCCTTCCTGTGCTGAGGGTTCCAGAACTGCACACAGTACTCCAGGTGGGGTCTGACGAGAGCAGAGTAAAGGGGCAGAATCCCCTCCCTTGCTCTGCTGGCCACGCTTCTCTTGATGCAGCACAGGACTCGGTTGGCTGTCTGGGCTGCCTGTGCACTCTGCTGGCTCATGTTGAGCTTTTCATCAACCCAGACCCCAAGGTCCTTTTCTTCAGGGCTGCTCTCCAGCCATTCACCACCCAGCCTGGATTTGTGCTTGAGATTGTGCCTACCCAGGTGCAGGACCTTACACTTGGCCTTGATGAATTTCATGAGGTAGGCCTGTGCCCACTCTCCAGCCTGTCCAGGTCCCTCTGGATGGACAATAGCTAAGCTATATTTATTATTGTCTTTTGCATAAACATTTCAAAAGTAACAGGAAACCACTACTGGTAATCTGTAGGGTCATTTCTGGCCCATGATTTTCAATGTATTCAAAAGCAATCAGAAAATGGTGTTAGAATAAGGAGGCAAAGTCTTAGTGATGGTGCCTGAGCTACACTGCAAGTATGCCTGTGCATGGCCATCCACCTCACTGATCTGGACACAAACTCTGATGTGCTGAGTTGACTCAAGGAAGTGATCTGGCACCTTGGATCACTGCAGACTTGTGTGTCTAGCATGTAGTTGAGCTAAGTGATCACCATGGGACTTGCTTTGCTTTCCCTGCACAAGCATTGTGGGACCATGTCTCACCAGTGAGGAGGACACTGTCCCTGCCTGCCTGTCACCTTACTCCTGGCTCACCCTTCCTTGCAGAGCAGTCTTGCTGTTCTCAAGAGTATACTATCTAGTTTGACAAAGAATTTCCTGTGAAGACCGTAGAATCATTTGCTTGGCAATAAGTTAGCAATTGAAATTAAATGTAAACAAACATGAAATTATGTACATGAGGAAAAAACTGTTCTGACTTTTTTATGTACCAATGCTGGGCTCTAAATTGATTTTTCAGAACCCATAAAACGTAATATTATGAAGAAAGTCTTTGCATTAGAAAAATCTTCTTTAGGCAATCACTCTCTATCTTGTGAGGCATACATTGGACAAACTGAAAGCAAAAGCAACAAAGTCCCAGTGCTACTGCTGTACACCATCATGTTGTATAGACGCATGTTGTTCAGCTGGATGGCTACATGTGGAGCTGTACAAATAGCACTCAGCTTTCTATTCCCCGGACTGTAAATGGTTTGTGAAGAATTTATGCAGCATGTCAGTAAGTGAAGTCTAAAGCAAATATTCTATGCTTTGGCTTTCCCTGTCTGACACAGGAAAATATTGCATGCATTCATTCACATGAAACTGTATTTGTCAGTTTGGGTTTTCCCTAACATCTGATCCCTCAACAGCCTTGTGACATCAGGAAATCGAGTTGCTATTTATGTTCTCAAAGAAGAGAATAAAACAATTTCTGTCCCATAATGTGGAATTGTTTTAAAGAGGCCTGCACAAGTGAACTTGGTGGACTGAGAATCCAGACCAATAGCTTTAACTTACTAACAAGTTTTGTGTGTGTTTTGCTTTGTTTATCCTTCAGTCACCTTTCAAAAGCAATAACAACCAAAACCACCCATTCATCACCTTCTCTTTGATCTTTACTCTTGATAGCAGTTATTTTACATCTTTGTTCTACCCACTCCACCCCATTCCTTGCAGTAATATTAACAAGAAACTTCCTGTTCGTAGATGCCTTTCTGCAATGAATCCAATTACTGCAGCTTCAGGGAGGGGTTCAATGGGCAACAACTGCAACTACTGTAATAAATAGATTTTTAAAAGCTGTTCACACTCCTCAAGGTTGTGAGGGAGGCAGCTGCTAGAGGTCGGAATATGCAAATGCATAATTTTAGGCCCCCAAAAATCCTTGTACGGGGTGAACAGATTCTGTGTCAGTTGTGGGCCAGTATGGACTGGAGAAATGTGCTTTGCCAAATAAAAACCTTGGCGGTGTATTGTAATTCATGAGGAACGTGAACATCAATTCAAATCTAAAACAATGTAGTGAAAAATAAGCTGTTGGAACACATACTCTTTCTAGAAAGACAGAAAAGCCTTTCTAAATCCTGTGATAGACATAGCTAATTGTATCTTTTAAAGGAATTACAGAGTAATCACATAATGAACTATTGAATCTCTCAGGATAGCTGGCACTTGGCAATAGGCAGGTTATGGTTTGTTGTTTTTTTTTACTCTCCGCATGCTGATTTAGATGTGCAAGGCACTTATCTAAAGACTTCAGGCAAATGGTTCCTTGCAGTACCTGACCTCAAACCTTGCTTGCCAACATAGTCATTGGGATGCTTAAATTCAATGCACGTCCCTGAGTCTTCGACAGCTTGGCACCATGCTGCAGGGCAGCGTGGAGAAACAGGCATTCACAGTTCTTACGGCTGCCAGGAGCTTATACTCAGAGTATTAGAACTCATGTGAACAGGGTAGATTCTGATGACCTGCAGATTTTTAAAGGTCCTTACCACAAATTTATCATCATTTATCTTTAGCAGCTTACATGTGCAAGAAGTACAGTATATTGCTTTTGAAGCATCTCAGTGGTCTCATCTGATATTGCTGTGTTGGATGAAGTTTTTACTGAGTAGATAGAAGCTACTCTGGAAACCTTCAAGCTTTCATGTTCTCTGGTCTAGGATCAACATCAACAGGTTGCAAAGTTTACTTCAGTAACGGCTTATATTTGCTTAAAAATAAATGCCTTTGTAAAATTTACTTCATTATTTTCTTCAGCAGACCATTAATATAAGCTGACAGTTTATTACCCTGATCACTTAATCGTATTTTATCTCTGCAGATTTTAAATACAGAAACAATAAAAGGAGCGATAACAGATTGTGACATGAGAGGAACAAAACCCGGAAGAATTTGAGACTTTCATTTTGTTACTGTAATGTAGCCTTTAAAAGAAATTTGGAAAGGTACTTTACAGGCTGGATAGTCTCCAAATAGTAGAAGGGTCCTACCAATGGTTATCAAGATACCAGTATTCAAGTAGTTTCTCATACAGAATTC
The DNA here is from genome assembly GCA_013396675.1 of Eubucco bourcierii. Lineage (NCBI taxonomy): Eukaryota > Metazoa > Chordata > Aves > Piciformes > Ramphastidae > Eubucco > Eubucco bourcierii. Next base: position 21,646 of record VWZE01015558.1, read on the forward strand.
AGCATTTTCAGTGAAGAATGCAGACACAGAAGTTGTGTTTGTTTATATCATACATGTATGTATGTATATATATATATATAGATGAGAACTGGTGACCTCTTCTGAGTTTCAAAATAAACAAAACCAGATTTTGCTTTCCTAGAAAATGGTTCTTTCAAAATCAGTGGCATATGCTAATGTTTTTTTAAATAATGTTATGGATTTATTTAGTAATTTTGCTATTTCCAAGAGCTTCCAATTGAAGCCACAAAGTTGCTATGTAATTTCTGAGATATTACTGTAATTTTTTTTTTTCCTTTGCTTCTGCTTATGATAGCCATAGCATAGCCACATACTATGATACACAGGTTGTTATATAGAAGCTGTACAGCTGTTAAGTTACATCATTCGCAAATGTTTAAATGACTGCCTGTGCTGATACCACATTTAGTGAGATGAGTTCTGTGCTCACAGTGCAGAAAGCCAATTACATCCTGGGCTTTATCAAGAGAAGTGTGACCAGCAGGTCAAGGGAGGTGATTCTTCCCCTCTACTTTGCTCTTGTGAAATCCCACTTAGAGTACCATGTCCAGCTCTAGGGATCCCAGCATAAAAAAGACATAGACCTGCAGGTCCAGAGGAGAGCCACAAAGATGACCAGAGGGCTGGAGAACCTCCACTTTGCAGACAGGCTGAGTTGCGGCTGTTCAGCGTGGAGAACAGAAGGCTCTGGGGAGTGAATCATAGAATCACAGAATCAGTCGGGGTTGGAAGGGACCACAAGGATCATCTAGTTCCAACCCCACTGCTGTGGGCCAGGACACCACACACTAGATCAGGCTGTCCAGCCTGACCTTAATCACCTCCAGGGATGAGGCTTCCACCATCTCCCTGGGCAACATGTGCCAGGGTCTCACCACCCTCATACTGAAGAACTTCCTAACATCCAGTCTGAATCTACCCATTTCTAACCTTGTTCCATGAGTGACCTTATTGCTGTCTACAACTACCTGAAAGGAGGTTGTAGCCAGGTGGGGATTGGTCTCTTCTGCCAGGCAACCAGCAACAGAACAAGGGGACAGAGTCTCAAGTTGTGCCAGGGGAGGTATAGGCTGGATATTAGGAGGAAGTTCTTCACAAAGAGTGACTGCCATTGGAATGGGCTGCCCAGAGAGGTGGTGGAGTCACCCTCCCTGGAGGTTTTCAAGAAATGACTGGATGAGGCACTTAGTGCCATGGTCTAGTTGATTGGATAGGACTGGATGATCTTGGAGGTCTCTTACAACCTGGTTGATTCTATGATTCTATGACTTATAGTTGCTTTCCAGTACTCAGAAGGGACCAACAGGAAAATAGGGAAGGACTGTATCAGGGGGTGTAGTGAAAGGACAAAGGGTAGTGGCTTTAAACTGCAAGAAGGTAGTTTTAGATTAGCTATTAGGAAGAAATTCTTTACTGTGGGCATGGGGAGACACTGGAATAGCTTGCCCAGAGAGGCAGTGGACATCTCCTCTGTGGAAGTGCTCAAGGCCAGGCTGGATGGGGTTTTGAGCAATGTAGTCTAGTGGAAGGAGTCCCTGCCCACTCTTTAATGTTTCTTCCAACCCAAACCATTCTATGAACTGATGTAATTAGTCTTCTGTAAAGACTTCTACTTGCAATGATGACTGAGAAACAAACTGTTCTCACAGGTACACATATACCGTATAAAAAACCTCTGCCACCAATTTGACTCAACCAACACTGCATAAAGTGATTCAAATAAGCTAGAAATCCATTGTTACAGTAAAATCATATGCAGTTGTACTGGAAATATGGGGGTTATCTTTTTATCAGGAAGACAAGAGCAGTAGGTGGAAAATAATATATAGAGGAATGATGAATATAAGATAAATCCTCAATGGCTCCTTTGCCTTGTACTTTGAACGAGAGTTTACGTTATCACCACGTGAACATAATGTGGTATTGTTATTAACAATGCCTCCTATTTATAGTCACTTTGAACTGGAGTGAGATCTCTATGAAGTTACTAACAAATTACTGATATTAAGCGTATAGATAAGTAGATGCCCACCTAACAAAGTTACTCAGCTAGTTTGCAAATACTTCAATATATATAAACTGCATTTACCTTTAACACAAGCAGTTAGACAGTATTCAGGACTATTTTGTTGGGTTGTTTTCCCTGGAGAGAAAAAAAAAAATCTGCTCTGTCTCTGCATACCTTGGTTGTGCAAATCATCTATCCGAAAAACTGTTTCCTAGCTACATTAACAATACACAACATCAGGAGGGTAGCTTCCATATTCAGAAGCCTAGCTCTGATTTCAATGTTTGTTTTATCCTATAGTGAAATACAAGCATGAACATGAATTCAATGTTACTATTTTCTGTGAAATTAAAATTATGTAATGCTATGACAGTGATAACAGAGAATAACATGTCATTAAGTAATGTGAATTAAAAATCCACAAGAGGATTTGAAGAAGGCTGTAAGCCAGTGACTAAGACTTACTCCTTCTTTTGAGTTGCCCTTCAGGCCACTGTACTAGTGCTTTGCAGTGCTCTTTCTAACCTCCTGGTTGCTTTAATACACTCACACAGTCTGATTCTCATGCAAGCAAATTAACATCCTTCCCACTCTAGGAGTCACTCTGCTTGATCATCCACTAGAGTAGAGATGAAGCTTTCTACAACTAGGTCAATAACAATTAACCTTCATGATACAAATCAATGACCTAGTCAAAGGCATTTTCCCAGTTCAGAGTTACTCCAAATATGTTGCTAGGTTAATGGCACAAGGTAGGCATTGCCTCCCGGCGCAAGTGATCTGTGAGACTCTCCACAGCTCTTTCACCATCCCTTTCATCAGTTTCTCCTACCATCATCAATGCTGGTGATTGTTGGATTTGGATGCTGCAGGTTCTAAATTTGCTTTATCTTCAGACTTTAAACTCCCCCCCTAATATTTTACTCAATCTCTCCACATATTTGCCTTCCTTATTCCACCATCTCATACACCAGCAAGGTATTACCACAGCCCACAGTGGAACCAAAATTAGGTTTCCCAGGTAAGAAGGTCATTTGGTGAGTCCTTTTCTGGTTTCCTCTTTTATAATTTTCTGGCATAGAGCCAGGATCTGGGCATTTTGCCAGCATGCATGCTGCTCTCCCACCGCACCCTAGACCTCATGTCTTTGTGCCTACGTCACTTCTGGAGCTGTGCTCAGGGTTGCACCCCTCACTACACCCCTGCAGTGGAGCCACTCCTGGTCCTGGTTCAGACACCACAGCATTTGCCCCACCTGTGAAGCCATGCCCCGGGCTGGGCTCCTCCTACACTCTGAGCCTTGTGCTTCCTTGCTGGTTCCTCCAAGCATTTACCTATCAGTGAAACCAAGCCTGTACCCATCAAGCTGTAGTGCTTGATTGCTTGTATTTTGAATGCAAGCAAAGCAAATACATAAGTACAATTATAATTTATTAAGATCGAGAAAAGGAGAAAACATTGTTGTGCTGGTTTGAAGCTAATTGGCATATTTTACTGAGAGAAATTAAATCCTTAGCTGTGAGAAGAAAGAAAAACAAGAGTAACCTATGTCACTCATTCTTCTGCTGGGAAACGCAACTAGTCAAAATATTGATAAGGCACTTCTCACACACTGCTCAGTTCTGCTTCTTCTCTCTGGCATCTGTGCATGCTTCTGCCTTAATTCTAATCTGACCTAACCCTTTATTTCCTCTAACTCCTTGTCATCTTTTTGACATCTCACCTCAGATCTCTCCAGATTTATCATGTGAGATATACGGGGATTGATCTGGTTATTTCTGAAGGGAAAGAGGGGGAAGGGAGGTTTGGATCAGGATCCTCCTGGCAATGTGATTGTTTTGGGAGGGATTTTGTGTTTCTGTGCTACTTTTAACTTCTGTATAATTGTATATTGTGTATGTATCTGCTTGTAAATTGTCCTAAGCTGTAAATATAACTTCATCCCTTAACTGCCAGCTGTCTGAGTCTGGTCTGGGTGATTTCCTTGGGGGGAGGGTGTGGGTAACTCCCAAACCATCACAATTGCCTGTAACAGTGTGTTTTTCAACCAGATAACTACCACGTTACAGATTTAAAACTGATTTGTATGTTGACAGCAATAAACAATCCCCAGACACTTCCCCCAACACATCAGGCTCCTCTATAGGTACATCTTCCAGCACAAGTGTTCCTTTTTGCCTGTGACGACTTTTGCTGTAGCAGCAGAACATTATCAGCACTCAGAATCATAAAATCATAGAATTGTTTCAGTTGTAATAAGACCCTTAAGATCATTGAGTCAAACCATCAACCTAACACCACCATGGCCATTAAAACATGTCACAAAGCACCACGCCTACATGTTTTCTTTTAAAACCTATGTGGTTTTTTGAACACTTGTACTGGGTCTGGATAAGACTGAGTTAACTTTCTTCATAGAAGCCTATTGTGCTTTGTATTTGTGACTAGAACAGCGTTCTTAACACCTCTGTCATTTGAATGTTACTGAGCAGTGTTTGCATGGCATCAAGCATTGTGTTTTGTTTGTTTTCCATGCCCTGCCTTACCAGCAAGTAAGCAGCAACTGTGATAGTCAACCCAAACTGACCAAAGGGACATTCATGCCATATGACACTGTACTCAGCAATAAAATCTTGGGAAAGGAAGAGGAAAGGGGGTTGCTTGTGGTTAAAGCATTTGTCTTCCCAAGTCACCATTATGCATCCTGCGGTCCTGCTTCCCAGGAAATGGCTGGACACCTGCCTAACTGGGAAGCAGTGAATTAATTTTGCTTGCAGATGCAGCTTTTCTTCATCTATTAAATTATCTTTATCTCAACTCAGTTTTAGCCTTTGTTATTCCAAATCTCCTCCCCATCCCTCTTGAGGGGAGCAAACAAGAGATTGGGTGGGGACACAGCTGCTGGCCAGGGTCAGCCTATGACAGTACTCTAACTACAGTGGCCCAGGCTGACAATTGGTTAATTGTCCTGTTCTCTTTCATTGAGGCTGATGGAAAACAGGTATATATGTCACCATCAGGGCATGGAGGAAGAACTGGTTTTGTTCCTCATCTTGAATGAGGTGTTTGAATGAAAAAGTGGTTTTGCTACTATGACCTAATCATACATGACAAAGGTTAATTGCAAAGGCATAAAATTATTTTTGCCCTCTTTTCAAGGAACTTTTGTTGAGATCACAGTGTCAACAAAATTAAGGCAAGAAGAAAAAAATTTGCTGTTCTGGGTAGCAGGATTCAGCTCCCCCTTAGAAGACTACTGTATTTTCATTACTGTTCTTCCCATCCCCATGCCCATTATGGTTTTTAAGATCATAAGAAAAACTGCTACTGTTACCAGAGGCTGCCCATACAAGAGAGAGAAATTGAGGGTGATAGTCAGCTCCTTATTCCTTCCAGATGAATTAAAAATTCAGCCAGCTGGGAGCCATACTACTATTTCCACTGCTTCTGGCAGCTGCTGCTGCTGCTGAGTAACATTGTGTCACCTGGGTAATGCAACATGTTGCTTCTCAACTTGCTAAAACGCTTAGGTTGTCAATCTTGCCAGATTAAGAGTCAATCCTGCCAGTGCCATTTTCCATTTCCTGGGGCTGCAACTGATCTCAAAAACAGGCTGTCAGGTATACCAACACCACTATATAAGGATCTCTTATAATGCAATAAGACATGTATCAAAGGACTTGCATGGCAGACAAGTCCTTGCAAATTCACCTCTGATGCTAGATAGAATTTCCATGCTATATGTGGTACGAAATCATTATTGTGCAATATTACTAATTTGGTAATGACTGTTGCCATGTTGATCATGTGACAACACCTCCACCATCAAATCAAGCAGAGCAGATGAACATGACTGTTTACTGAACATAGATCTCTCATAAACCCCCTTGCCTTTAAAGCCCAGCCATTACTAAGGCCTTGCCATCTTGGTTCTGCATTTTTCATTTGCTCTTAAGAAAGGCTTTTATGTAGTACATGTGAGCTGGTAAATAAAACAAGAAGCTAAAATTGAGTAAGTTATTCTGACAGCTCTTGTACCATCAAAATGCTTTTACTAGCTTTTTTGTGACAGTACTTAATAAAGTGAAACCCATCCTATCTTTGAAGTGTTATAAAATTTGTGTGTAATTCTTTTGTTTGATGAAATAGATCTGTATAAGACAAAATGTATAGAAGGCATTACAGGAAAATGAGATCATATATAAATTCTTCCACATGCCAATCTACCAAAAGTTGCCAGAAAATATGATGTAGTTATATCAAAGTATATATGCTGTTTCTAACACATTCCCTGTGGATTATTGGTAATTCCTGTTTTTTCATTATTCCTCTTTTTTAAAAAAGTAATAAATCAATGGATTACATAGCATAGTTTTAATCTACACAGACTTCATGTTTCTTTCAGTATGAAATACAAAGTCTGCAAGGTTCATTAACAAAGTGATAATTTGCAGGGAAACTACTAATGTAATTAATTCAATTGAGACAGGAAAGACTTCTTAATTCTGCATCCCTTCAGGACTCAGTTTCAGTTGGAGTGCACCAAATTTTCTTAAATACAGGTTGACACAATTGGAACAACTGCAGCACAGACTTACCCAGGAGGAGAGGTGCTGATGTTACCCTACTAGTATTACATGCTGTCATCTTCAGTACTCCCAACTAAAGAGCACACAGTTCTCCCTTACATGCTTACACAGACCAACTATTCACAAGTGGCTGGATTTGCTGCTGCAATCAAAGGTAGCTAGGAAGTTGAATGGATGAAAGCCAGGAATGGCACAGCAAAGCTCATCTACAGAACTGCTTGTTTAGCGAAAATCTCATTCCACAACAATGGAGTAGGAAGAATAAAGGCAATTGATTTTGCATCATTATTGGTTTCTACCTCTCAAAGATGGTTTTATTTGCCCACCTAGTTAAATCCTCTTCTTTCACTACCAAGCACATTGAAGAGAGTCCTTTGCCATCAACCACTCCCATACTGTCCTAGTTCATTTAATTTAACCTGTTATTAATATGCAGAGTTGCTACTTCAGTTTTTAATATGTTTAAAAGAGCTGACCTCTTTTGCCTTTGCACCAGGGCTGTCAAACAGGGATTGGCTGGGAAATCTGTAATGCACAGTTCTCAGCATAAAGCCCAGGAAAGACAGCTTGTTTTATCACACTGCTCACATGGCTACTAGTAATGTTCTGGCTTCAGAACCCAAAGCCTCCATTATGCTGAAGCAGATTTTTAGGTACCAGTATAAACTGAATCAGAGAACAGAAGTTTAGAGTTTAACTATAAAACCTGTTAATCTCACCTAGACATTAATTTCAACAGAATTCCTTCTTTCTCCTCCTCCAAGATATCTATACCAGGTGCACATGCAAATCAATGAACTATGAAGCCAGTTAGATAATTAGCACAAATTCAGCGAGGAGGCAAGAAAACAGAAATAATTTTCCCCATTAGTGCCGGCACAGGCTCTTGGTTACATATCACAGTCACACCCATTGAAGTGCACACTCACTGTTCTCTCAATTCTCCACACTGAGATGGGGACTGGCTTTATGCCGAGGCTACATAGTATAAACCTTCAGTCGTTTCAGGTTTAGTGATTTCAGCCGTTCATTTTCACCACCTGTGCTAGGCCTTTAAAATTTTGACCAAACTTTCCAATGACAACTCCACTGCAGTCTGCATTAAGAATAACACTACATGCCTGTTCTTACCTGGGGTCTAGCACTGAGGAGCTCTGTGGAACTGACAAGTGCAGAGCAAACTTCAGAGTCGTCACTTAAACAGAGCAGTAACATCTTGCTGGACCTTGTTTAATATATTACACATATTAATTAAAAGGCTAATCATCCTGTGGAAAGAAAAAAAACCAAACACCTGCACCTTCTGGTGTTACTTGAATTATAATTATTAAAGACACTTATCACTAAGGAGTTATCTACACTGCTTACATATTTAACTTAAAAGACAGAAGGGAAAAAATCTAACTTATAAAAAATTCCCTTTTAAATGATAACCTGTATTTACAGAATATCCTTTCTCATTAAGCATCTATTTATCATTGAATTTAGGCAAAGTATCCTTGATGAGAGAGAAAACAAATATAATTGACAAGCCTCATTAAATTCCTCTTAAAACATACAGCTATTGACTTCAATGGGAGTTGAATCAAACCCTAAATTAAAAGCTGAATTGCTTAAGATTAAAATAAAAAGTTTTTTTAAAAAAAAAAAACTTGTTTTAAGGCCTGGGGCCAGTTTGTTCATTTTTATACTGTATTGGTATTGTTCTTTTATTAAGCGTACAAACAGGTGGGATGGGATTCCTCTCACCTAACTTTAGACATACACAGTGTACAATTTGGAGCTAGTCATGCTAGACTCCCTTTATACTGAATGGAAAGAAAGAGCCTCTTTTAAGGCATGATTCATCTGACCTTTTTTAGATGTCTACATTAGAATGAGATAAATTGTCTACTATAAGCATTTGGTATTCTTCATTGAAAATAAAGGTAATTAGAGCTGTCTACACAGCCACTGTTTACAATTAGTGAAATGAATATTTTCTCTGGCAGCTGAAGCTATTTAGACTTTTTGTCAATATTATGTAGAAGAGGACTAGCTACTGCTTTGAACTGAAACACAAATGTGTCTCTTACCTGGTATTCCATTCCTGATGTTGCCTGCTATAAACAAAAGGATGAAATAGTTTTTAGTCAATATTACTCTTCATGTTTATTCTTCTGACATGCCACATTCATATGTGATCCACAACAGTAGCCACTGACATTTAAAAGAAGGATGTGAATGAGATTCACCTCCAACTTCCACTGTTAGGAGTATTTATGCAAAAAAGTACAGTAAGGATCATGCCTTATCCTAGTGATCCTCCTGTAATAAAAGCACTCTTAGAATTAACTGCTAAAAAAGATATAGATATATAGAAATATAACTAAGTTCTAGACTGTACTCTTCTTTGCTGGAATGGAAGGTATTTTCACTCAGCAATTTATATTAATTTCCTCAGTATATTCACAGAGGCATTCTGATTTTGCTAAGTCACAGTTGGTGAACCTTTTCCTCCAAAACGGAGAATGTAAATAAACCCAGAGTTTTCTCTGGGGTATTAATAACTGTACTTGCTTTGGGTTTTAAACAAGTATGATATGATTTTAGCTCTAACAATTCAACTAAATATTTCATTACATTTTTCTGTTATGCACCCTTATTTTAGATTGTGAGACTTTTATTGTTCTGTTTCTTTTCATTTTCTCAATTAAATTAAAATTAATTTTTTTTTTTAAAAGACTTAGTACCTTTCTTCTTCACCTAGCACTGGAAATTATGAGATTCTAAGGACACCACTCACAGCTGATTAAAGTTACTATCTGTGGTTATGATTCTCTAGTTAAAGATGAGCTGGTGTATATCATGGAACAAACTTCCTTACAATGGGTTACATTTACATCTTGCAGTCAGTACACAAAAGCATTATGTATCTCTGCAAATCTCTGAAGATTTCAGTGAGACATATATGCTATAAACCACTGTTGACTTTAGGAGGTCAGTAGACTGAATCCCCTGCTCAGAGTGGGGCTAACTTCAATGTTAGATATCCAGTGCCTTCCTCAGTCAAGTTTTTCATGTCTGCAACCTCCCTAAACAACCTGTTACAGTGTTGAAGCAACCTTCAGATGCCCAAAGTCAGGTTTTGAGCCTAAGCAATATGATCTAGTGACAGATGTCCAAGACCAGAGGAGTGGGGTTGATCTAGGTGATGTTTAAAGGCACCTTCCAACACAAACCACTTCATGATGTTATGATTTTTTTTTTCATAATGTTAAATAGGAATGTTTTGATGCATTTTAGTCCATTGTTCCTTGTAATTTCCTTGTGGACCTCCAGGAAGATCTCTCTGTAATCACCCACTACAAAACTGTAAAACAATTAGATCCCCTTAACCTTTTCCTCAGATTGAACAAAACCATTTGTCTCAGCCTCTACTCATGTGCAGCCTCCTAGTCAGCTTTGTGGCCCTCCATTGGACTTGCTCCAGTATGATAATGGGCATAATATTCCACATGCAGCCTCTTGAGTTCTCAGGGAATACCCACTTTCCCTGGCCTGCTGGACACACTCTCACTAATGGACCCCAATATGCATTTTGCTTTCGATGCTGCAGGGGAACGTTGCTGGCTCACTTTCCACTTGTTCACTGTGACCCCCAGGTGTTTTCCTGAAAGACAGCCTTCTAGCCTGCCTGTCCTCAAATTGGGTGGTGGCATAGTATTTTTCATGCTCAGATAGAGCTTTAGATAATCTTTATTGGACATTTCTTTTTACTTGGCCTTTTTTCCCCTTCCCCTGCCTTTTTGAACTGCAAGAATTTTCTGCCAGTTAGACCTTCAGCTACCTGCCAAAACACTTTGAGCCCGATGATCCAGTAATTTTCTCATCAACCTCATAGTTCATCTGTCCTGTCTCTCTTTAGTGTAATTACAAGGATACAACCAAAGATGGTCTTGATAGTCTTGCCGAAGTCAAAATAACCAATGTCCATTGTTTGCCTATCACCCTAAAGCAATTATCCCATCATTGAAGGCATCCAGGTATCTGTAGTAAAGTCATGCTGGCTCCTCCTAAGTTGTTTTAGGATTTATTTTTTTTAAAGAAAGAACAAATATATCACCCTACACTGCTACAGAAGAACCAGTTGGCTTTGTTATGCAGAAGTCAGATTTGGGCTAGTTTTTGTGTAACAACATATGAAGAGGGAAGTACACAAAGATTCTCAAGTTATGTCTGTACCATCATGTTAGTTTGGACCTGAAGTTGCATGCCTTGCCTACAGAGCAGCCTCACCTATCTCTCTCTATGCACTTAAATCTTGACACCACTCTCCTTCAACTCTGACACACTTCTGCTAGCTGTAGTTGATGAGCTGAGACATTTTCAAGACTCTGACACTGAAGAACATCTGGAATCAACAAGGTATCTGTTTGGTCCCAAGGATAATAATATTTAGTAATACTTGTAAATACCTGGAAATTGTTTGAAGATGGCCATTCTAAGAAGACCTCATGGCATCTGCTCATGATCACATTATCAGAACAGCTGAACAAAAGCCATAAAAGAAGGACTGTCTTGTCGAAGACAAGAAGCCCTCTGCAGCCACATAAAGAACATGTTCATGACTGTAGTTATGGATCTAGCTGTATGGCAGGTGAGACCCCAGAGACAGAACTCTAATACTGAGGAATTTATTTTTCTTCAAAGAATGCCCAGCTAAGGCTCCACAGCGAGTCCAACTCATGAGCCCATTGCCCCAGGTTTCATACACATGCTCTCCAAGCATGTTTGTCAGAACATGCAAATGCTCATACTCATTCAGACCACATATCCATCTAGTTCAGCATTCTGTTGCCACATGTGGTCATAAGAAAATGCCTAAGGAAGAACAAGAACAAACTAGGTGTACTTGAAGCTCTCTCAGAATGTATCTATTCTCAGCCCAGGGTTTTTCCAAAGTGGTTTCTTTATTAAATAATCTTGAACTACTCTCTATCTACTTACAGAGTCTCCCCTTGAAGCCTTTTGCATCCATAGAATCCTTCCGCAAGGAGTTGCACAAGGTCATCTCCTTTGGATTGAAATCAGCTTCTATTAGGTCCCATGGGGATCCTGTCTTGGCAGGGAGGTTCAACTCAATGATCTCTGGAGTTCCTTTCCAACCTCTAAAGTTCTGTGATTCTGTAATGAGGTGATTCTCTTTGAAGGCACCTCTATTGGAAGAAATTACAAAGTCAGTTCTTTTTCCACTCTTTCTATGCCAAAGAGAAAAATAGAACATACAGAATTACATAATCTGCATAGAAAATATATACAAATATACATTCAGAATATATAACCCATTGGTGTTCATATTGTATAGGAATAAGTAGTATCTATATAGTCTATATTACATACAGAATTCCACATTGTAGAATCATAGAATCATTAAGGTTGGAAAATATCTCCAAGGTCATCAAGTCCAACCATCAACACAACACCATCATGCCCACTAACCCATGTCCTGAAGTGCCATGTCTACACATTTTGTGAACACCTCCAGTGACAATGACTCCAGCAGTTTCCTGCACAGCCTGTGTTCCAGTGCTTGATCACTCTTTCCATGAAGAAATTTTTTCGAATGTTCAATCTAAAACCCCCTTGGCATCATTCAAAACCATTTCCTCTTGTTCTATTGCTACTTACTTGGGAGAAGAGACAAGCTCCCCCTCACTACAACCTCCTTTCAGGCTAAAAACCCAACCTGTTCTTCCCTACGAGGGATCCTGCTTGCAATCTTCTCAGGAGTCCTCAGCACAGGAAGGACATGGAACTGTTGGAGAGGGTCCAGAGGAGGGCCACGAAGATGATCAGAGGGCTGGAGCAGCTCTGCTATGAGGACAGGCTGAGAGAGTTGGGGCTCTTCAGCCTGGAGAAGAGAAGGCTTTGAGGAGACCTTAGAGTAGCCTTCCAGTATCTGAAGGGGGCCTACAGGAAGGTTGGGGAGGGACTATTTACAAGGTCTTGCAGTGACAGGACAAGGAGCAATGGCTTTAAACTGGCAGAGGGAAGATTTAGACTAGACTTCAGGAGGAAGTTCTTTACAGTGAGGGTGGTGAGACACTGTCACAGGTTGCCCAGGAAGGTTGTGGCTGCTCCCTTTCTAGAAGTGTTCAAGGCCAGTTTGGACAAGGCCTTGAGTGACCTGTACTAGTGGGAGGTGTCCCTGCCTATGGCAGGGGGTTGGAACTAGATGATCCTTGAGGTCCCTTCCAACCTTACCATTCTATGATTTGTTGCTATAAGAGTAAAATTCTATGATTCTCTCCAGCCCAGAGAAAGTCCAGTCCCAATGAGCATTCAAAATGAAATCAGGACTGACTGACAGCCAGCTGAATATGACCCAGCAGTATGATCAGGTGGGCAAGAAGGCCAGCAACATCCTGGCCTGTATCAGAAATAGTTTGGCAGGCAGGACCAGGGAAGTAATTGTCCTCTACTCAGCACTAGTGAGGTCACACATTGAGTACAGTGTTCCATTTGGGAGTCTTCACTACAAGAAAGACATTAAGTTGCTGGAGTGGGTCCAGAGAAGGGCAACAAAGCTGGTGAAGGGTCTGGAAAACAAGTTTTATGAGTAGCAGGCGAGGGAACTGAAGTTGTTTAGTCTGAAGAAAAGGAGACTGAGGGGTGACCTTGTTGCTCTCTGCTACTACCTGAAAGGAGGTTGTAGTGAGGTGGCTGTCTGCCACTTCTCCCTAGTAACATGTGACAGGACAAGAGGAAATGGCCTCAAGTTGCATGAGGGGAGGTTTAGAGCGGGCTGAAGAAACTTCTTCAACAAAAGGATTATTGAACACTGGAGGTGAAGGGTTTTCAGGTAGGTGGAATTATTTAAAAGACACACAGATGTGGTGCTAAGGGACATGGCTTAGCCCTAAATTTGGTAGTGTTAGATAATGGCTGGACTCAATGATGGTCTTTTCTAACCAAAATGATTCTATGATTAATTGAATCCTAAAAGCAAGAGAGGAAGGACAGACAGCTAGTCATAAACAAAAAACTAAAACCACACCAATAAACAACCAACAAGCAAACAAAAAAAGGGATGGCACAGAGTCCAAATACATCAAAAATAGCATCACAAAGTGCAAGCCACTATTTCAGAGATCTCTTACATGATGACTTCTTGCTGCCACGCAGTGCTAATATGCTTTTGTGATATCACTTTTACCTTTCTTCTGGTGGGGAAAAACCAGGTCATATTTTGGCATGATGTCCTTTCGCCATTCTAAGGGATAAACAAGTCTGTTTCAGCAGAAATAACACTGTACAAGAAAAAAAAAAAAAAGTTCATATAAACATCATGTAGGGTAGGAAGGCATTAGGATGAGAGGCAGAAGCAGTAAACAGTACTTGTGTACCAGGTTAGGGTGGATCCCTCCCCTGGTAGAATAAACTCACCACAACACATATTGTTTTTGTGAAGTCAGGAAAAAAAAAATATTTTTTTCTTACAGTTTAAATAGTATAGGGAAAAATACAACTACAAGAATTATATACCATTATATACAAGAATATAATAACCTGAGGGAAGATGGGGAAAGGGTCAAGCAGCGGTGAAGCAGCAAAAGCAGCGGTGAAGCAGCAAAAGCAGCAGCAGCAGCCAAAACAGCAGCAGGGGAAGATAGCAGCAGGCACAGGTGAAGCAGTGGAAGCAGCAAGGGGAAGGTTCAAGCTGTGCTTCCAGGCATAAAGCTCTTGATGCTCCAATGAAATTATATAAACTTATCCATTGTTGCCATTATATGGCCTATCCCCAGAATGTTCGCCTTAGAGCTTCCACCTCTAAGTTCCTCTGTTTTGATTTTTGACTTATGTCTGAGGTAGGAATCTAACTCAAATGGCCACAACTTGTAAGGTGAGGAAATCTGCTGTATTTTTAGGGCAGAGTCTAAAAGTAGGGAAAGGGAGAAGCCCATGCTCAAGGGATTAGGAGGAAAAGAAAAGCAGGTGAATAAGAGACTCGGAGGGAGGAAGTGCTTGAACAAATTGTGAAAAGGAGCAGTATGCAGCCACGCAGGCTGCAAGATGTGACTTGTGCATGTGGTACACTTTAACGACTGGCTTTCCCTTTGGGAGCAGGCCTACTGCCTGTGGCAGTTTCAGGGTGGACAACAATGGCCTACACTCTGCAGCTTGTTCACCCTGGTCTTGGCTCCTCCTTGCCTCACAAGATGCTGTGTTGCACGCAAACAGGTCTAATAACACAAGCATCATTTGGATGTTGAACATCCAGTCAATCTTCAAAGTGCAGTACTTCACAGTTAAAATGCCTAAATGAAAGTCCAAAGCTCTTTTGAAGTGGCAGATGCAGGCTTGGTGACAGACCCAGTATCTAAAGGGGGCAGGGGATTTGAACTAGATGATTCTTGAGGTCCCTTCCAACCTTACCAATCTATAATCCTATGATTCCAACCCCCTGCCATAGGCAGGGACACCTCCCACTAGTACAGGTCACTCAAGGCCTCATCCAACCCAGCCTTGAACACCTCCAGGGAGGAAGCATCCACAACCTCCCTGGGCAACCTGTGCCAGTATCTCACCACCCTCACTGTAAAGAACTTCCTCCTAACATCCAGTTTCAATCTCCCCNTTGTGGCACTCCTCTGGACCTGCTCCAACAGTTCCATGTCCTTCCTATGCTGGGGGCTCCTGAGAATTGCACACACAGGGGTCTGACAAGAGCAGAGTAAAGGGAGAGAATCACCTCCCTTGCCCTGCTGGCCACACTGCTCTTGATGAAGCTCAGGACTCAGTTGCTGCCTGGACTGTGTGCACACAGTGCAGGCTCATGTTGAGCTTTTCATCAACCCAGACCCCCAGATCCTTTTCCTCAGGGCTGCTCTCCAGCCATTCACCACTCAGCCTGTATTTGTGTTTGGGATTGTGCCTACCCAGGTGCAGGACCTTATACCTGGCCTTGTTGAATTTCATGAGTCTGGCTCAGGCCCACCTCTCCAGCCTGTCCAGGTCCCTCTGGATGTCATCCCTGCCCTCCAGCAAGTCGACTGTGCCACACAGCTTGGTGTGGAACTAGATGATCTTCAAGGTCCCTTCCAGCCTTACCATTCTATGATACTCACTGCTCACTGGAAGTGTGGCAGTGGGAAGCATGCACTGCAAGTCATCACGTCCTCTGAGATTCACCTGGACTTCTAGCTGTTAATTTAAAACACATAAATCAATAATGACTATTAGAGTAAATCAGGATATAAATGATAGGTTTGTAAAAGGGAGAGCCACTGCTTCTGTTTTTATGAGTAGTATGATCAAACTGTTTTTGACCTAGGTTAGTGTTAAAAATACTTATTTCAAACACAATAAGGAGATATAATACATTTAAAATGAAAGGCGCTTCATATTTATTCTTTCCCTTGCCATCAAGCCTTTTTTACTTAACACAGCAAATTAATTAAACTATCTTTCACTAATCTGCGTGACAATTTACACACTAATTAGTTCAACAGGAACAGACAAGACTTCACAGTTCTTCCAGGCCTCAAGGTTGATACAAGCCTCAAGGCCAATTATGAAAAGATTCAACCACCCCTCCTGCACATTCCCCTTGACTCTAGCGACTTTTAGAAACAGCCCTTCTGGCTTTCTGGAGTCCTACAGTTTGAAATCCTCCACTGAGAGTAAGTGGAGTTAACACCACCCATTAGTACAACAGTATTTGTGAAATGCTGTTTTTGAAGAATTTGCTCTATAATTAAGGTCTGTGTGTCAGCATCTTCTTTAGTGGCACTCACAATTAACATTACTAATAGATGTCTCATGTCTACAGCCTCCCGTATGCTATTTTGGCGGTGTTTCAGGCTGCTAAACAGAAGAAATGCTACTTAATTGCCAGGAAAAAAAAAAATCTGTATCTTCCTGGAACAGCTGTTAACAAAGAAACATGAAAAAAAAATCAGAGCCTGCATCCTGTCTTAGGTTTACACAACAAAAGTCAAGCACATAAAGCACTAGAGACAATACTGGAATACAGGTTGTTCCCTTGCCATCACGATCCATAGATGAAAATGACATTAAAAAACTTTAAAATGAGGTGGAATAATGAAGAGACACATGGAGAAACAGTTATTTTTCACAGAACAAATTTCTGGTAGAAGACTCCATAGAGAGCAGTTGTTTCTAGTCATAAACCAACACAAATTTTTTAATGCTGGTATGATATACCAGTTGTCTCATTGTCTTATTTTTGTTATTTGGGCACCAAGAATCAGGTAAATTTCTCCTCTTCGGGCCAGGTTAGCAATGCCAAAAGCTACACAGAAACACGGATCCTCCTGCAACCTATTCGCACTGTGCTTTGAGGTCCTGATTTCCCCTTGCACCACATTACTTCCTAGTGGAGAAGCACTCCTACATGGCCCCACATCAGCCTGCTGCAGGGTGGGAAGGCGGCTGGTCACTTTCCCATCGTAAAAATTGCATGTCTTTCTCTGCGCTCACATTTGCTGTTCGGTGCAGAGAAAAACCCTTCTTCAACAGCAAACTTTCAAAGGGCATTTTACCACGTATTCAAGCATCCCAGCATACTACACAGACACAGAAAGACACACACCTGTTTGTGCTGCTCCCGCTGGCACCTCAAGTTGCATTAGAACGATCAGAATGAAATCAGGATGAAATTACTTCTGAAAGATGATTATAACGCTCAGGTCAAGGTTCTCTATTGTTTCTTTGAGAAAACCTAAAGGACAGTAAATCTGAAACACTGAATCGTTCTTTCCGTTTTAGAAAAGTTAGCGCTTTGTATCCACTCCGCAAAACTATATAGGCCTGTCCTGCAGCGGCGGGACGCTGCGGGCCCCGCGGGAGGCGGCCCCGCGGACAGGGGCGGCCGAGAGAGGCTGAGGGGCCGAGCGGGGCTCAAGTGGAGCGCTGGTGCCGCCGGGAGCTCTTCGGCGAGGCCCTCGCCTCATAGCAGCGAATAAGCCGCCGCGGGGCCCGAGGCGGTCTCAACCGGGCAGCCGCAT
The DNA here is from genome assembly GCA_013396675.1 of Eubucco bourcierii. Classification (NCBI taxonomy): domain Eukaryota; kingdom Metazoa; phylum Chordata; class Aves; order Piciformes; family Ramphastidae; genus Eubucco; species Eubucco bourcierii. The sequence goes on from VWZE01015558.1 coordinate 39,276, forward strand.
GGCGGGGCTGCCCGGCTGGACTGGACTTGCGCTATGACTGCCTCAGAGGGGCTCGCCCCGTCCCGCCAAGGAAACTCGCACCGTCCCACTGGACAGCCACAACTTTCCGCAGAGCCCTACACTCCGCCCGGCACCGCCAAGGTAAGCACCGCGACAAACCGTCGGCGCGAACACCTGACACAAGCGCTGGCCCGCCCCCGACGGGGCGCAGTGTGAGCGGCTGCTTTGGCAACGGCCGGGGCAGCGGGGCGGCCATCCCGCCCCGCCCCGCCTCACTCTCTCCGCAGGGTGCCGCCCAACGCGCACCGGGGAGGTGCGCTAAGGTACGAGGTGGTAGGGGACGGCTGCAGCTCCGGGAAGCGAGCCCCGTGCGCGCCGCCGTGCGCGGTCCTCCCGGAGCTTGGCCATGCTGGTGTCGCTCCAAGCCCCGAGGAGGTCAGCGCTGATCGCCTGCCTCCGCTCGTCTGTCCGAAAATAAGCAAAGCCATGACCGCAGTGCCCCAGGAGCCAGATCTCAGTTTTTTAAACGAGGAGGAAGCCAGGGCGATTTTTCAGGTGCTGCAGAGGGACTCGGAGCTCCGGCGGGCTGAGAAGGACAGAGTCAGGTACTGGGCTGTTAAGGTGTGGGAGGAAGGCGCGGGACCGGGCAGCGGGACTTGCGACGAGTCAGCGGAGGAGTTACGGTGGCGGCGGCGTAGTCGGCAGCTGCTTCTCCCTCTGAGATGAGCGAGAGACGAGGTGGCGGGCGGGGAGTTGTGTCCTGTTGGGGCACGGTGGGATCCCCGAAGCCGCTGCTCTCGGGCATCTGCGGCTTCGGGACGTTTGGAGAACGGCGCATTGAGGCAGGGACGGCTCTGAGTCACGGCCTGCTGCTCCCCGTGGCTCTCGCTTTCTCTTCAAAGAGGAGGAAGCTGCCTCTGCCTTTCACCGTGTCGCTGGCAGGGACTGAGGGCTGAACAGTGGTACTCGGGGAGACAGAGGGACCGGGGAAATTTTGCGGGACTTTGCAGGAAAACGTGGCGGGTCGGCGACTCTTAGGCAGCTCCCGGAGTCAATCCTGGCGGTATTTGAAAACCAAGCCAGGCTGAACTGAAAGGTTGCTCACAAGACTCTTTCAAGTGATTTAGCTGATTCCACTCCGCATTCAGGTACACAAGTAACAACATCTTACATGAGCCACAATGAAGAAACAGAAATATCCTGACCTTGTTTCTAGCACCTATTACTCTTCTGTGCAGTCACCAAAGCCATGTCTATTGATGGTGAAGGCAAAAGTAAAGGAATTAATAATAATAATGCTGAAAAATGAGCTATTTATTTTCAAAGGTTATAATTTGTTCTTTCAGATAAGACCTGAAGTACCTTGTGGGCAGTCTGCAAGCGGAAGGTAGTGTTCTCTCAGATTCTTATGTGAGCACTCTTCACAATACTTTCCTGTAAGGCATAGAAGGAATGTTAATGAGTAACATTTCTGTCAAGTAGATTTTTGTACTGTGTATTTTTCGTTTCAATCAAGTGGTTTTTATGATGGGCATGGTTAAACATTGTCTGTCAACACTAAATTGCATCCCAAACCTTTCTTAGTTTTCTTTCAGCGAGCCTGGACTGAGTCAAGTTTTGCGATTTCTTTCTTCCACAGTTTGGTGTTACCTTTCTTTCTTTGATTAATTTCTATTTCATGTGTCACATTATAATCTAAAAAAAAGGAGAGATATTTTTCTGGATATAGAGGACTACTTGGCTCAATGGTTCTAAGTTTAAAACTCCGGATGAGACTAAAACTAAAGTGAATGCAGTGAGGCTTCCAATGTGTAGGAGAAGCTTTGGAAAAAGAATAGCCTGCTCTTGAACCCTAGCCTTTTGCCTGCCCCCAAATTTGGATTTGTTTTTCTGTCTGTGTACTTAGGACTGCTGTCAATGGAAAGTGATTTCTCTTTTTGCAGAAACTGTTGAAATTAACATGGTGTAAGAGGACATTTCTAGAGGTGTTTTACCAAGATGGAGTCTATTTTAAATCTTAGCTGAGGAGGCGTTCAGCAGCTGAGTAGAAGATAGGTGAAGTGTTTATGATCGAGGCACCATAATGAAATTTAGGTTAAACACTGGATCTGTCAAAGGCTTTGTATGTGTCCTTGGGCAAGTTTCTTAATCTATCCTGAGCCTAATAAAAGTACTTTCTTTCTCACTCCACTTGTCTGCCTGGTCTTATTTAGACTGTAAATTCTTCAGGCCGGGGGACTCCATTAGGAGTAGACGGGTTCCAAGAGGTGTAGTGTTACCCTGTATTACTATAATCTAAGTAATAACATTGGCCCTCGAGGGCCAAATCCTACAATTCCTATATGACCCCAGAGCGCGTCAGAAGCTCTAAAGAAAACTGTATTAGCTCCTTTTAGTCCCATACTCTGGCTCACTTGACTCTACATCTTTCTTATTACTATTACATCTTATTACATCTACATCTTTCTTATTACTGTTGTTTTGATAATTAACTTTGTACACATTTTTTTTTCAGTTCAAAACTTTTAAAATAATGCCTGAGCACTGTAGCAGCCTATTCCTGGGATGCTTTCAGAGTGTGATTTTAAAGCTATTTGATTTGTGCCATCAACCAAATGAGGCATATATAGCATGTTGTGGAATAGAAGGAGTACTTTCATCAGCACTTCATTTTTTGCATGAAGTCACTGAAGTGAGTTGTCCCTCACACTGCTCTTGAGCATGGTTTTGGAAAGAACTAGTTGGAATTGGGCAGGGCCAGAGAGTAAGTCAATAATAACCAGTAGGATCACTGGGCAAGTTTGTAAAGTGACCATCTTAATTTACAATATAGCCTATTCCTGGATAGACAATCTGGGCTTTATTGACAGAAGGAATGAAAAGTTTGCTGGCAGAGCACAGGACAGGTTATAATGACTACTGATCTTTTGTGTGAGGTTTGATGTCATATGAGACAGCACATAGCTGTCTGCAGAGCTCTTAAAAAAAATCAGTGAAAATTTGAAATCCATTCCCAGATTCAAGACTGGAATTTAAAAAAAAATTAAAAAAATTCTTTTTATGAGCTGAATTTGTTACATTAAAAATAAAAGGTTTACACTAGCTAATTTTGAAAGACAGAAATAAGATCAAAAGATGAATCTTGACATCCTGCATGGCTTATTGTGTTCAACAAATGCTAAGCATGGTTCACAGGAGTTGATTTTCACATTTCACATAACTGTATTGCAGTGCAGAATTAAATAGTGGCCTCAAATTTCTCCTCAGATGCATTGAGAGCTCTCAGATATGTAACCATAATTGTTTCCAGATGGAGATAGATAGATAGACTTCTTCATTTTTATTGCTTAGCTACACTGGAAATTCAGAACCCTTTGATCCTTTTCATCCAGACAGCCTATGCCTTGCTGAAAGTAAATGCATATTGGGGGCATTCTCTGGGAAAATGCTAGTTGATTTATACAATTCCATCTCCATTTCTCCTTCTGTCTGTAGCCTTTGTTTGGAGTGGCAATGTGTGACTTGTGTGGTCAATTGTGCACATTTGTGTAGGTGTGGGCCTCACTTTGTGCTGTCCCTCCCTGCTCTTTATGATGCCCTAGCACATCCTCTGGGTAGCATCATTCCTTTCTTGGTTCCCTTGGCAAGCTTTAGACCTCTAAGCCTTGCTTGAAAGGCGTCTCAATACTGCTTTTTCTTTTATGCAGAAATTAAGAATGTGGCCTGTTGGACCTTTATTTGTTCTTGCTTCTGACAGGGAGCTGAGCTTCTGATGTGCCTTGGGCTGCTGTTCTTTTTGTTGCCTGTTCTCTCCTTTCCAGTGCCCTCTCGTGGCTCCTTTCAGAAGTACCTGTGAACAACAGCAAACCAGATGTACCTGACTCCTCCCACGAAACAGGTTCAGAGAAGCATCAACAGTCAGTTTTTGTATAATTCACATGACTGTTCACATTTCACTATATAATGAAAATACTTTAGAAATTTAGTGATCACATATTTAACAATTTAAGGAAAAAAAACAAAACACAGTTTTCAACTTGCATAACAGCCAGCTTCAGTATTCTTTGTTCATCAAATCGAGTCTCATTCATAACACCAACTAGGAGAAAACCTCAAGCATCGTAAACATTAGCATGGCAGAAAAAGTGGGCTGTAGGGTTTGTATATCAATATACATATGTTGTTCTGTAATGGTAATTGCAATGTTAAGACAGAAGTCCAACTCAAGTTGCCACAGGATTTGCCTTTCAAGGCCTAAGGTGGTGTTCCAGGCAGTGGCTTAGTTTACAGGGTATGACTCCAACCCAACCCGTAGTTGCCTCTACCATGGTGAGGACGTAGCGTTTGCCCTGGTGTATTCATGGCAGTAGTCCAATATAGTCAATCTGCCAGGCCTTACGTTAGTGAAAACCCAGCCAGCACCCTCTGTTCCAGGGAGACTTAACTCTGGTGGATCACTTGATTGCAGCACACATTTCAGTCATGTGTGACCTGTGTGACGGATTCCATGGTCAGGTTCACCTCTTGGTTACAAACCCATCTGTACATAGCATCTTTCCCTAGATGTCCTGATGTTTCATGGGCCCATCAAGCTACAGACAGCTCACCTTTATGCTCCCAGTCCAGATCCACTTGACCTGCATCAATTCTGGCAGCCTTGTCTATCTGCTCATTGTTTTGGTGTTGTTCATTATCGTGGCTCTTACGTACATGAGCATCAACATGACATAGCTTCAGAGTCGCGTTCTCTACTTGAGCAGCAATGTCCTGCCACAGTGAAGCAGCCCAAATGGACTTAGCCCTGCATTGCCAATTGATCTTCTTCCACTGTTGTAGCCACCCCCACAGGGCATTAGCCACCATTCAGGAATCTGTATAAAGTAGTGGCCACTTTTCTCTTTCAGCAGTCTTTAGAGCCAGCTGGATGGCTTTCACTTCCACGTATTGACTCAATTCACCTTCTCCTTCAGTAGTCTCAACAACTTGTCATGTAAAACTCCATACAGCAGCTTTCCACTTCTGATGGTTTCCTACCACATGATAAGATCCATCAGTAAACAAAATATATTACCTTTTATCTTCATATCACAGAACTTCAGAGGTTGGAAGGGACCTCCAGAGATCATGAAATCCAACCTTCCTGCCAAAGCAGGATCACCTAGGGTAGTTCACACAGGAACACATCCAGGCAAGTTTTGAAAGACTTCAGAGGAGGAGCCTCTTCCATGGTTATCACCCTCACTGTAAAGAAGTTTCTCCTCACGTTGAGGTGAAAACTTCTGTGTTCCAGTTTGTGGCCACTGCTCCTTGTCTTATTGCTGCTGTCCACCAAAAAGAGATTGGTCCCATCCACTTGACACCCACCCCTCAGATATTTGTATACATTGGTCAGATCTCCTCTCATCCACTGGAACACAGAAGGTTTCACCTCAACATGAGGAGGAACTTCTTTACAGTGAGGATGATAACTTGTTGTACAGTGGTGCCTCCTGAGCATGAACCACTTCCTCATGTAACACTCAAAAATCTCTGCCTTCTGTCCAGTCCACAATCTCTTCCAGAATCCCTGGGTGGTTAGGTTTCTCCACTCAAGCTCACTGTGTAATCAGCACTACCCACTTACTCCATGTAGCACTGGCTGCATGATGTACAGAGGAGATGTTGCCTGTGAATATCCAGTGTAGCACAGGCAACCTGAGTGCTAAGAGGAGAGGTGCTTCTGTACCCACTACTTCTGAAGTAGTTCAAACTTCTTCATAGGCTGCTAAGATCTGCTTCTCAGTTGGTGTATAGTGGACTTCTGATCCTCGACATCCTCTACTCCAAAGTCCCAACTGCCAACATCAGGTTTAAGCAGACATCTTCTGCCAGAGACTCCAAGTGAGACTATGCTCCTTGGCTGCAACGTAGAGCATATTTGGTACCGATGGTCCCATTCAGATAGGTGCAAGTGCTACTGCATAAGCTATTTCTTGTTTGATCTGTTTGAAAGCTTGTTGTTGTTCACTGCCCCACTCAAAATGATTCTTCTTTTGGGTTACTCAATAGAGAAGACTTACCAGCTGACTATAACCTGGAACATGCATTTTCCAGAACCTCACAAGGCCTAGGAAAGACTGTGTCTCTTTCTTGTTAAGATGGTGGAGACAAGGTTGCTATCTTGTTGACTGCATCCATAGGTACATGATGGCAAGCATCCTGCCATTTTATTCCCAGGAACTGAATTTCCTATGCAGGTCCTTTGATCTTGCTTTTCTTTATGGCAAATTCAGCCTTCAGAAGAATCTGAATTATTTTTCTCCCTTCTCAAACACTTCTTCTGCCTTGTTGCCCTGTGCAGTGTAAGCCTAATTATTGAAACTGATGAGTTTTCAAGATCACAGTGCCACAGAATATTAGGGGCTAGAAGGGACCTCAAAAGATCAACTAGCAAGATGCTAGTGGAAGAAGCATCTCCCAAATATTTCAATCACGGTTGCATATGCAGGCAGAGATAGGAGAAAGCCAACATGTTCAGAAGGCATTATAATATTCAGATGGCTCTGTAGCAGTTCAGTTTCCATAAGGACACAATGAATGCATGCTGTAGGCACAATTATTAGTATCACTGGTCAGCCTGCCATACATAATGAAATAGGCCTGATAGTTACAACATAAAAACATTCCAGGTCATATTAAACTTCTTGGTTTCAAGGCTTCAGGGTACACGCATCTCATCTTCTCAGTCTTTGTTCTGCAGCTGCTGGGGACAGTAATGAAAAGTAGAATTGACGGCTGATATTTGCACGCAAAGCCCCAACTCCCAAAGGTTTAACAAACCTGTACATGCCTCTGTTTTCTGTCCCTTCTCCCAGAAGCTGATGGGCAGGGTGAGAAGGGAGGCTGACTGCTTCCCATCTCTTTCAGACATCACGTCGGAGCCTGGCAGGTAGCAAAGGGACTAGCAGTCCCTGTAGGAAGGCTCAGCAGCGATAGGTCATGAAGCTACAGGATACAGAGGTGGAGCTACTGCCTTTTATTTCTGAGGTAGCTCCTCCCTCTGCAGAGTGTGGAGAGGCGAACACTGCCCAAGCAAGTGTCTATCCAGTCAGCTCTGGGGCTCCGATATCTTTGCCTGAGCACTGGGTGCACATCCGCTGATTAAAGAGCACCAGGGCCAAGAGAAAGCAGCTGAGACGAGAGGAGCCAGGAGACATGGAGCCAACAATTTAAAAGAGGCATCAGGTAGGGGGGTCATGGCATGGGAACAGGCAGCTTATGCATTTGCTGATTGTCCAAACAATGAACACTTGGGAGATACAGCCTAAAAGTAATGGATAAGTAAGAGAATGTATATAAAAGGGTAACAGAGCTCTGAATTTTTTAATTATTAACTTTAATTTAGGAGTTTTCTCTGGTTTATATAATGGTCCTGTTATGACTACACACAATAGCCTGGTGCCATTTTAGTGTATTAATCCTTGAGAGGAAAGGGAAATATTGTTAGCTTTGCTTTCAAACTAGACACTGAAAATAACCGAGAGACAGAACAACTGAGCAGGGAAATTAATTTGATTCCCATAACAGCAGTTTACCTGCTATATTCTGTTTGGAGAAGTAACTATGTCTATGGAAATTTTCTTTTTTTCATTAGGAAGAATGGGGAAAAAAATATAATTACCACCTCTAGAATGTATGTTAGGCATTACCCACGTGTCTAGCTAGGAATGAAAAGAAAGTGGAAAGGGAAGTGGAGCTTTTGGATTAAAATAGCAGTCATTCACTTTAATTTGTTTTGGTTATTGCCAGATTGTATTTTTATTTAGTATATTTATTAGTATAGATTTATGACAATGAGCACAGATGGCAACAAAACAAGAGATTGGTTTTAATTTATCCTGAATTTTAAAAAGTAAAAGGAATTATTTGGGAGGTACGGTCAGCACCATTCATTGCTTCTCTCTTGATGACCCATTAACATAAAAATCTTGTGTGAAGAATGAATCCTTGCTTTACTTTGTTCTAGGCAGTCTCTACAACAAATAATTTGGAACTAGTTACTTGTTTCAGGAACACAATTGTTCTGCCTTATAGCAGATCAGTTACTCAGTGCATTTGTTGCAAGTAGTTCCTTATTGTATTCTCCTGACTGACATTTGCTCTCATGGATCTTGAAATAGAAGGTGGGAATAAAACACTGCATAGGGAACGCACTTCTTTCCCTTTTTCCACATTGACAACCTTGGAAGGCATTTGTTGCAGAGATGCAGATGTACTCAGTTATTTGCCTTACAGTTTGAGGGGTCTGACATTGCAGCCTTTATTTTGGCTTATTCTCAGAAGTAGTCCCCTTGACCCTCTCACAGCACCTCAGTAACTAACTTCCTGGGTGTTAGAGATCTAGATTAGGGGCCCAACTCTTTATAATGACAAAGAATTTTTAGAATCCACCCCAAAATACCCATAAGCTAAATAAGTGAGGACAACACCACTTGGGTGTATCATCATTCTGGTAGAGCTCCCTCCCTGGACAAAGCATTAATAAAGAAATTCTTTCATAAGAGATACTCCACCCGAGATGTTTCAGGGCACAAGTGTACTATTTGTGTCTTGTTTGTGGAGGAGGTACTATTATTATTTGCTATTGATACCGTAGCACTGGTATGCTTAGAAATTTGTAAACACTTACCAAAAAATAGGTTCTTGAAGCCTGGAAGCACTAATATGCCAAAGAATTGTAAATAGAAGCAAAAATAGGAGGAAAAGACTATGATTTAAAAACCCTTAATTGGTTTGGTAAACAATTACTGTCATGTATAATCCCACTTTTGTTCTCCTTTTGATTGAGTAGGGGTACTGTAACCAAAGGCAATTAGTTAAGTTGCATATAATGTTTTTTCCTCGTCGCTGTTCTTTAATAATCCTATCTTGTGGTAGGGCTTCAAGTCAAGGACTTGGGCTTGAGGGAGAGGAGACGTTAACAGCCAAAGGCACAGCATGTACCATTTTCTGCTTTAGTTTTAAGCCTTTTGCATTTGGACTAACTAACTAACATTTGGACTTGGAGGTAGAACTCCAGTTCCACATCTACAGGGCAGAGTCTGAACCAGCATTGCTGCCATCCTGTTGGTCTTACAAGTTCAGAGTAAACTGATTTCACTGTTAATCAAATGTCCTTTCCACCAAAGCTTTGCATTTCTGTGTGTTTGAGAGCAGTGTGTGTGGTGACGAAATGAGACCCAGAAGCACTTTTTGAGGTGCGTTTTGTTTTGTTTGGAAGAGCCTATCTGATAGTGCACGGTGCACAGAATGTATTTCTTCCTTCTTCATGCTATTGAGGCTACAGGGAATTCCCACAGGGCTGGCAGGGCTTCACCACCAGGGCCTGCCCCAGTATCCCACTGCCCAGTGAGACAGATAGGGGCAGCTCCAGCTTGATTACTGTTGTGGCACGGTAGGGCCCAGGCCAGGCTTGAGGATGAGTCAGGGTCAGGATCAGGCCCAGGAAGGATAATCAGGTCCACCACAGCCTGGCGATCACAGGGCAGGGCCATGGGGACGATGAAGGGCTAAGGTCAAGCCACGAAGGCACATCAGGGTCAGGCCTGGTGACAGTGACAGTGGTCAGCCATGGCCCCATGGTGGCCAGTCAGGCCAGGGGTGGCTGAGCTGAGGCCAGGTTGGGGCATCCGCCTGGGAGTCAAGACCTGGATCAGTGGCCATGCACAGGCACAGCTGGTACATGTCTGAGGCAGGAGCTAGGGCAAGGCCCAAGAAGTAGAAAGAGCCTCTATTTAAGAGCAGCTCCCAGGGGAAAGAGGAATGGCCCTTTGGTTGACTTCATGGCATCTTTCTCCAAGGTACTTGCTCTACTGTTTCTAAGGTGGGCCTGGGTGGCCAAACCCACAGAACATGCCGAGTGCATCTTCATCCATGATTGTTCAAACACAGGCCTTCTGCCAAAGTTCAAACAAATGCTTTTGGTTTTAAGTGTCAAAGTACTGTAAAAATGAAAGTCATAATTGTTATCAAGCCCACTTTCTGATGCTAGTAGGGCTGTCAAAAAACCGTGTTGAAACTGACGAGATTTTAGCCAAGGCTTACTGTTAAACCCATGGCTAGACATTTTCCAAGTCAAAGATTAATGGTGAAAGTAGAATCAATCTTTATCTATATGGATAAGTTGGCCAGGCTTCAAGAATAAATAGGTCAGGCACAGGAGTGCAAGCCAGCAGTAACTACTGAGTGGGCAGTCAATACAGTTTGTTACTCTGGACTGGCTAATGCAGAACAGTCTGATTTTGTTAGTTTCCCTATGGAGCTGTGACCTGGTTAAAGACTCATGCACCTTGTAGGAAGTCTGTGCCTTTCCCAGGTTTGATGGCTCCAATAGTAATACCTCTATGTTCTCAACTCCCTCTGCCTCCTCCACAACTCAGGTGAAGAAGTTAAAACAATAACTGGCATTACAGCATTCCATGCTGAGCAAGCTAAGATTCATGAAGATAACATGGAGAACTGCCTGAAATACTGAAATTATCAATAAAGTATGACCAGTTTCACTTCATCTCAAGTTTCTTACATATATCTATTAAAAGCTGTTTGTAATGCTAATGGGAAGTGCAGTAGAGTCACTGGGTCTCTGGAAGACAATGCCAGTGAAGTATAGCACACAATGCCAATCACTGCTGTAAGGAAAAGAATGATGGTTCTACAGTGAGAAGCCTTGGAAAGACCCCAGAAGTGTTTCCAGGTGGTGACAGTTCTACACACTATGTACCAACACCTTCAAGTTCTCACACATGTTTCAGAAAGTCAAAAAGGTGTGGCAAAAGAGCATGTCTGGTTCGTGTTCAGAGTGGCTGGTATCTCCCCAGGTACTGGCAGAGCTGTGATCCAGTGGTTAGTGTGTTCAGGTTATATGTGTCGGATAATCCTCTCAGAAACCACGGCAGGTGCTTTCAATGGTAAAGCCCAAGGCGCTGGAGTTTTGTTGGGTTTGGTCCCTGAGGTACTTCAGATTCTTGGGTTCATCTCAACATGCAGCCCTAGTACCTCCTGTAGTTGTGGATCTCAGAGACCTGCCTAATGGCTGGAAGCAAATCTGGTTGGACTATATGCCAAGACTTCAGCTGCAATTTGGCTTCTGTGTCATACTATTCTGACAGCATTTGAAAAATGTTACATATGTCTGCCTCCTTCAAAATTTAGGGTTTGTGGTTTATGTGTGCTGAATTTGGTAATCCATTAAAATATTTTTGAATCTCATCAAGTGGAGTTTGGCCCAATACATTTTTGAGCATTGAGCACAGAGATCTCATTTTCTTTTGTGTTCCATTACTTTAGTATGGGACTATATAGACTAAGGACTGGGTTCATTTTGGCCTTTCCTGTACTTGTTTTAAATTGAAAAAGTACTTAAATCTTTGGAGTGGACAGTCTGCGAAGTTTTGCAACTTGGAAATTTCATGTGAGAAATGTATTAAAGCAAGTAGGGAAAAACTGAGACCTTCCCGGAGGATTTGCACATCTAAATGTTCACATCAAAAGTCTTTTTAATTCTTCTTTGCAGCTAGATTATTGTACTGGCATTGTTAAATGCAATAAGCTGTATTTCAGTGTCTGTGTTTCCAACTCCTATGAGAAACTATACTCTTTTTATCATTTGTATATCAGAAATAAATAGGTATATATGCTGCCACCATGTTAAGTGACCAAACATATCAAAAACACAGATAAAAGCTAAGACTAAATGACAAAAAATAGTCTATGTACAACTTACACTGCACAAAAATTACACACAGGTTCATTTGTGATTAATACAATCAAGGGACTGCAATACTTCTGCTTTGCTGTATCTTGGGTTTCTAGATCCAGGGGCTTGAATACAGAGCTGCAGTGAAGCCAAGCATGCATGGGGTACTCTGCAGTCCATTTCTTACTGCATTATAGGTAGACCTGCATTAACTATATATTTATATGTGTGTATGTCTGTATATGTATATATATACAACAGACATACAAATACTGTATTTAAAAGTACTATTATAATATTTCTATTTCCAGTGAAAGAATTTTGATAAATATTGAGATTCTAATCTACAGCCTGTTGTTTCCTTGGGTTTCTCCTTATATTGTTGCTTTGAAAAAGTTTTGCATAAAGGCACTTGTACAATATCATGAGGAATAGCAGAGTTTCTGGTTAAGTACAAGCATTATATTTCCAGATTAAAAGTATCCAGCTTTTAGAGCATATATTCATTGTTATAGCTGTTTCCCTAATTTAATGCCATGTAAATGAGGCTTTTGTAGCACTGTAGTAACATGTAAATTGTGTGCAAGTGTATTCTGACATTCCGTCTTACTTTTGTCAAACAGAATCTTGCTTCCACTCTGTGTGAGACTCCACAGAGTTATCTGAGACTGCAGAGGTATATTTTGAGACACTTAGGCTTCAAGCTTACTCTAAGCTAGTCTGGAGCCTCTACCTACAGCTAAGCTCTCAGCTCTGTCCAGACCCATGGGCTTTCATATATAAATCTGCTTGCAGAGATGACACTTGGTTTTCATTTGATATGAATTCCCCTCATTCATGGCTCCTCCTCCTGTGTCTGTTTTCTTTGTTTTCCCCTTATATTGTTGCTTTGGAAAGGTTTTGCATAAATACACTTGTACAGTATCATAAGGAATAGTTTCTGCATTATATATCTTTGTAAGGCAGTTAAATTTATAATACTTGCACCATCTCTTTGCATGCTATCAATATTTATAAAAGGTCTCACAATCAACTAGCAGCTCTACCCTGGAAGAGTAAATATGTCTGCTGTTAATCATTACCTCCCTGTCTATTGAGACACCTAGGACCTGACCCACAGCCTTCCACCCATCATACGACATACACAGCATACATCTGTGTTTCTATGTAAGATTGCTGGGGCAGACATTCAAGAGCCCAAGACTTCTGTCACGCAATTCCTTTGCATTGAGGCTACATCTATCTCTGCAAATAAATCAGAATCCTTGCATGGAGAACTTTATCTTTTGCATCTATTGGCATGTATTAATGCTAATGGAAATTCCTATTAATGAAGTCATCTCATTAGAGATATTAATTGCTACCATTTGGAAGCTATGTAACATGTTTTAAAAATGATAGGTAGTCTTCCTTGCCGTTGCATCACGGATTTGTTTTGTTATTACCATATGATATTGGTAGGTTGCTCGTGAGTACTGAACACATAATAAAGTAATTCCTTCTTTTTTTTTTTCTTTTTTTTTTTTTTTTTTTTTTTTTTTTTTTGACATATTTGCAGCCCATGCACAGAGCTTGTAAATAACCTGTAAAACTTTTTCAGAGTGGAACTTCCCCCTGTTTTGCACTCACTGTAGAGGAAATGGCAGAGTCACAGAATTACAGAATCAATCAGGTTGGAAAAGACCTTCGAGATCATAAATCCAACATATCACACAGTGTTATTTAATAGACTAAATCATGGCACCAAGTGCCACATCCAGTCTTTTTAAACACTTCTATGGACAGGGATTCCACTGCCGCCCTGGGCAGCCCATTCCAGTGGCCAATCACCCTTTCTGCAAAGAACTTCTTCCTTAAATCCAGCCTAAACATCCCCTGACACAGCTTGAGACTCTGTTCCCTCATTCGGTCACTGGTTGCCTGAGAGAAGAGACCAACCTCCACCAGGCCACAGCCTCCTTCCAGGTAGCTGTAGACAGCAATAAGGTCCCCTGAGTCGGCCCAAGCTGGAGAGTCACCAACAGTCTTGACATTACTATCAGTTTTTCACCTCATTCACTGTTGTTGATCAGTGGCCCAAAGGACTAAGAGCTTTCATATTCTAAGTATATATAGACTCAATTTAAAGATGTATGCTTACAGTCTTTTCTATCTGTTCCATCAGTGATAAAACAATGTTTTCACTATAAACCCAAGGCAGGTGCTAAAGAAATAGTTTCATGTCAAAAGTAGTATTCCGAGGCATTGTTACAGCTTGAGATGAGTGATTAATCACCCTCGGCACAGTGCTCTGTGCTTTAGAAACTTTATGAACATAGTCATTGAGCTCCTGATTTCTGAGCTTTAACTGAGAACTACTGATTACTGAACTGCTGGAGCAAAGAGGAGTCAAGTGATCAGTGGGATAACGAACCTTGTCCTTGCCCTTATAACATTTCCTAGCTTTCTATTCCAAAGGCAAGCGTCAATCTTTGCTGTTTCTCAGGGGAGCAGACAAATGCATCAATGGGAAATGGAGTGTTGGAACTCGGTGAAGGAAAACAGCAGCTAGAATAAGTTATCTGGCAGTATATTCATTTAATATAGTTTAATATCAGAAACTGATGTTTTGGGGGAAAAGAGAGGTAGATTTTAGACACTGTACATGGAGTGCTTAAATGAACAAATTATTATAGACACAAAAAGATGTCATGGGTTATAGAGGAGAAAGAAGTATTCGGTGGACAGTGGGAGGCTGATGTTTCCTGTATGCTGATAGTCTCCCTGTGGATTGTGCATAATCAGTGTGCACATCACCACTGTATTAGGCTATCTCAAAGCAGGTGACCATCTTTAATGTAAAATAATACATCTGCTCAGTAAAGATAGCATAATAATCTGAGCTTTCTTGATTTTATTTTCTGGTTTTTAATTAAAAAGATGAGAGGTGGAAATAGAACAGTGTTCCACATGAGTAACCAAGGTGGAACTTGAGTAAGGGCAGGAAAGATGTTCTGTCTTTAACTCATGTATCACAACTCACAATCTGAAGTCTATTGTCAGAAAAGTTTTCTGGGGACAAAATGACAATTACTGTTTGCAGCTCTCTGCTTAAGTAGCCTGACTTGCTGCTTGAAAGGGTATTACAGATGGGTATCAAAATCATGTGCAGAAGTGGTATCTTTGTGTTTGAAGTAGTTCTGTCTATTGCGTATACAGTCTAGAAGGTTCATTCCCTTTTCACTGTCTTGCCATTTCCATCTCCTGGTTTTGCACATTTCTGGAATCTAAATATTTAGGGATAATTGTAAGATGGCAACTTGATATGCCCATCAAAGTAGGATTGAAAACAGATCCCATAGAGTTCAGTGCAGGATGTTAGGTGTTTACCCTGTCCTGCAGGTGAACCTTTCTTGGCACTTCCAGTAACTCCTTTCCATCCAGGACTGTCACCACTAGGTGACTCTCCAGCAACCTGACCTGATGCCTATTCACAACAGTGAAAGTCTTTCCATTGCATGGGCCTATTACATGCCTCAGGGTCAGAAAGAAACACTGAAACAACACACTTTTTGGTCTGTCTTCTTGTGGAACATCCTCTTTGCCTATACACATCTTTAGTTGCATTGGTCATATACTCAGACATATACATCTTAAGACAAATTTGTAGGTTAACGGACATTTCAAAATCAATATATAATAACAAAAATTACAGCAGCAGTAATCATAATTAAGAAGAATGAAGACTTAGGTAGAAGACTAGTGTCTTGGGAGAAGGTAGAATCTGGGTGGTGGATTAGCAATGACCTTAGCAGGTTAAAGAATCACTGCCAACACAATATTTTGTTCATCAGAAGAGAGGAGGCATTGATTTTTCAAAGAAATACTTAATTTTACCAGTACAAAGGCAAAAATTTCCATTTTCAATTAGATCTTTTTTACATTGTGCTATAGTATGTGCAATGAAAACTTGGCAAGTCAGTTTTCCTCTCTGATTCTCTGCTTCTGCAGAATGTTCTGCATACATGCAGTAATGAAGCTGACTTAATTTATTGATGTTAACCAAACAAAAAAACATATAAAAGAAAAATAAACAAAAGATTACTTGAATGTGAGTAAAAACACACCATCTACTAAGCATAAAGACTGCCTTAGAAAATAGACCTATTGTATATCTGAGGTGTTAGGGAAAAGTATCTGCATATTTTTCTTCCTGGCAGGATTAATCTGCCTCTGTGGCACCTTGGAAACCAGAATGTTGTTGCTGTTGCTACTATATGTTTATATGAAGTGGTGGATAATAATTTTTTCAAAGTACTTCAACTGTTGTAATCTTTGTCATTGTCAGTAATACTTTTCTCCCTTTTTTTTCCAAATAAGGTGACAACTTGAAAGTATGTCTCTAAATTATAATATAAAAGGAACTATAAGTAAAAAAAAAATATTCTTGCATATGAATTTTAAAGCTACCTGTGGGTGTGGTAACAGCCAGAATTTTTTAGAAAATTAACTGACCACAAAAATGACAGAATGCACAGTTTGCCAGTGTGGCATAATGTATAAAGCCATGGGAAGGTGGTAAGTTGAAGGAAAACATTTAGGGAAGAATTGGTTCTTTGGGCACTACTTCTACAACTCTGACCTTTTCTCACTGACAAAATAAGGAATATAAACAAAGTAAAGATATAAGCTTGTTTTTGCAAATTATCTGCCCTGCCATAGTTTTTTGTCTAATGCTTTTGGCACTGGTTTTATCTGTAATTCTTTCAGCCTTCTCTCCTCAGACAGCAAGAGCTTTGATGCAATATGCAAACACTGCTCTGCTTATACATCACTTGGTGCAATTCCTCATGCTCGGTGGTTGTTTATCTCTTTTCTTGTGAGGTGTGTGATAAGAGACCTTCAGAGCCAAATCCTTCTTCTGCGGAAGTCAATAAGAATCATAATTTCTACTAGGGCAAAAGTGGAATTGAGTTCTCTGTCAGCTGTGAACAGCAGAGATGTCCCCAGATGCCCTATTTGGCAACCCAGTTTCTACTACCTTACGCATATCTCTTCTGCTTTATATTCAGGACAAAGATGGTAAATAGCTTTCCTCTTACAGTAGCAATTAAAGCTCCTTATTATCCTAACAGTGGCAGGGGGAGGCTACAGCTCTTCTCACAGTATTTGTGATAACCCACATGAAAGTCTCCTACCTACGAATTTTTAGGTAAACTTTTCCCTGGAGATGTCTGTGTAAGAAATACTGGGACACCCTTGTGCCAATAAGGAAGAGATGTTTTTTAAAACAATGCAAAGGAATTGCTCCCAAGTGATTCATTAGTTTAGATGCTGTGTAGGATAATAGATGGGAAAAGGTAATGAGGTGTATACCCTGTGAGGTCATTTAGGATTGCTGCCTTCACTGGTCTGTGGAGCAGTCTCCTGTAAGTTCTTCTGGGAATGGAGTTGCCTTTAATCCTGCAACAGCTTGCAGGTACTTTTCTCAGTCACGATGGCATTGTGTCATCTCAAAAAGAAGTGGATCTAAGTGTCCAAAGCAGCTTCAGAGAAATGAGGAAGGATGGATGGAGCAGACAGGGAAGCAGGTTTAGTACATTTAGTTTAGAGGGCATTAGATGTTTTGACACTCCTAGGGAGCAGTGTCTCAATATATAATTTGCAATCCAACTAACAATAGCATTGCCTTAAAGGCAAATTCATTGCAATACTGACTGCAGATACCATCTTCTGCTGTAATTGTTTATTGAGATGGGCTTTTCTTCCAGTGCACAGCTGTCATTTATTAGTATCATGAGGGGGCATGTAGACCTGACAGAGCAGGTATAGAGGGAAATGATGTGGTTTTGCTGGGAGTCATCACAAATATATATTGAATAGTCATGTGATATTGCAATTACACATCGTGTATCACAATATTATTTGGTAGTCACATAACTATATATAGGGTTCAATATATGGGCCTGCATGTGTGTGTAAATGTAAATATGCACAGGTAATTGAAAGGGTTTATGGCACGAGTTGGGGATGCCAGCACAGTTCAAAAGAAGTTCCTTCACAGATAAAGCCTGCAGATCGTGCCAAGCATGTACCAATAAAGGCTTTACAGGGTTTAAACATTGATGACAGCGTTTGCGTAAGACATGTACTACATTTTTCAGTGGAAGGCATGTCCGTGCAACGCCTGACGCTGTCGCTGTTAGATTAAGCGTGGGGTTTGTGTGTTTTCCTTTTTCTCTGGAAGCCACAGAGGTCAAGCCGAAGGCAGTTTCTGCACAGGGGCTGTCTGCTGGCCCCGAGAAGTCTCTTGCAGACACGTTCGGAACAAGCGCAGCGGCCGCCGCTAGGTGGCGCGGGGGGGCCAAGCTCGCCCCCGCCGTGCGGCGGCCGGCGGGAGAGACCGGTTCGCTCTGCGAGGCACGGGAAGGCGGCGGGCGCATGAGAGGCGGTCTGACTTGCCGGCTTTCGGCGGCTCTGCTGTGGGCTTGTTTTCCGGGCAATCGCTGGGACTCCAGCCACTCCCAAAATACCTCATGCCTGGCTCTGTGCGCTCTCACTCCTGGTGTCTTGGATCCCCTTTGCTGAGGCCATAGGAGTGAGATCATCAAGTTGGCGCTTCAGAGCACTTTGTTCCTTGCCTCCTCCCGTTTCACATTACTGTCAGGCTGTTTTCAGAGCTGCAGATGGCGTTTATGGTGTTTAGTCACTCCTGTGGTGCTGCAATATCGGTGATGATTAACATTTCTGCCTTTGTAGTAAGTTTATTTCAAATGGCTAGTGCATGTGCCTGTGCAATCTTATGTAAGGAAAGTTACCCAAAATGTCTTCTCTTACCCTCCTATTCTTCAGATGCCACCAGATGAACATTAGGTGCTAGTATGAACAGTATACCATGTATTAATTCCATGTGAGAGGACATCCAGACTAGACATTTGATTTTAAGTTTGGTTTTGTGAAGTAATGTCTCAGAGGATATGAGACCTTATTTAAAGCGATAACCGAAAAAATACATGTTATCCGTGAGCATCTCTATACCTCCACATGGGGTTTACCACTGATGAAGGTGGAAGTGTGACATGAAAGCCTTGCTAAAACATTTGTGTTGCATCTCTAGGCTGTGCACAAAGTCTTTGTTCTGTAGCCATCAGAATCAGCTGGGGCATGGATTTGTATTTTAGGCATTTTTGTACTCGAAGCTGCAAATAAGTCACTTGCATCTCCGTTGCACTATTCCAACTCCTTCTCACCTGTACCTTGTTTTTTTTATGTCCAGATAAACAAGCAATTAATTCCTGTGACTTCTTGGTCTAAAACCTGAACTTGCTAGAAGCTTCTTCAGTTACAGCCGCATGTGTGTAGTTTGTTCAGGCTTCATCTCTGTGTGGCAGAACACTTACATTCATTATTAGTTGCTTCTATACATAGTAAACTCAGGTAGAATAACTATGCAATAAGGAGAGGAAAATGTAATAAATTTGTCAAACATGTCGCAGGAGTACGTTAGCTGAATTTACAATTTATTACTTCCCTTCAGAAAGAAAACGTGTGGTGGGCACCTCACTGTCAGGGCCTCAGTGAGCTCCATTTTGAAAATGCAAATAATCTTATTATTGCTTCTGCTTAAATAAGTGAATAAATCAGGAATTGTTTTGTTAGAGTATTATTATTCAAATTCAGTTGTTGGCTGAACTTAATCTTACGTTGAATTAGTTTTATAATGCTTATGAATGATTACCTCATTTTTTGAATGAACGAAAAAGGAGGCACTTCTTTAGGCAGAGAATAATGCAAGCATATGAGTTGTCCACTTAACCTGGTCACACAATGTCATTGTAGAGACGGAGAATTCTGCTGTCACTAAAACTTTTATGAGATTGCTGGGAATGTGTCATGTTGCATTGTTATCTTTTTAAAAGTCATTATGTCTATAAAATATAGCAGAAATACTTAAATGAGCAATAGGGAGAGATACTGATGATATATGCCTGTAATATCTAACATGGCTTTAAAAAATAATTTTTTTTTTTTCACTTTCTAGCAAACTTCGGAAGAGAAAGAAGTCGGAAGCAGGGCTACCAGGAGTGACTGGAGAATGGTTTGAAGAAATACTGAGAAAGAAATTTCAGAACTACACAGATGTCAATAGAATGCTAAAACCACCATTAGAGCATCAGCTAAAGAAGAGCAAAGCCATCAGTGAGTCATATTTTTCCATTTCCTTTTCTGTATTATAATCATCACCAAAGCAATGTCTTAGAATCATAGAATCATAGAATGGTAAGGTTGGAAGGGACCTCAAGGATCATCTAGTTCCAACCCCCTGCCATAGGCAGGGACACCTCCCACTAGCACAGCTCACTCAAGGCCTCATCCAATCTGGCCTTGAACACCTCCAGGGAGGGAGCATCCACAACCTCCCTGGGCAACCTGTGCCAGTGCCTCACCACCCTCACTGTAAAGAACTTCCTCCTAACATCCAGTCTAAATCTCCCCTCTGCCAGTTTAAACCCATTGCCCCTTGTCCTNNNGCTCCAACACTTCCATGTCCTTCCTGTGCTGGGGGCTCCGGAACTGCACACAGTACTCCAGGTGGGGTCTGACAAGAGCAGAGTAAAGTGGCAGAAAGAGCATTTCAGAGTGCAGTAGCTAAGGAGTTTCTGAAATGACATAGAGTTTCTTCCCATATCAAAGTTTCTTAAAAAACAGCATTTTCAAAATACTATGTTTCTTTATGCAAATTCAGTTAAAAGCACAGCTGGGAGTCACAACACAAAGCCCTGATATCCTTATCACATAGTTAAATATCATAGAACAGCCCAGGTTGGAAGACATGGTAGATCATCTGGTCCAACCCTTTTGTGGCAAAGGGAGTCTAGATGAGATTATCTAACACACAACAGTCAAGTCACACCTTCAAAACCTCCTGCGTTAGACACTGCTACATTCTTGGGGAAGTTGTTCCAATGATTGTCTACACTGTAATTTTTTTTTCTTAATCAAGATGATCTTAGAGGTCTTTTTCAACCAAAACAATTCTATGATTCTGTGATAAGATGAAGGTGGTGTAATTATAGTAAATACAGTGGTGGTTTCCCAATAAAAGCAGTAATGTTTACTTTGTTTAAATTAAACTGTTTAAATTTTACCTTGTTTTCTTAAAGAAACTTGCACCTAAATGACATTTGGAATAAGTAGGTAATCTAGATTTGGGTGAGGGAGGGTTGCCTTTTCTGTAGAAAACTTCCTGGTAACACTGGACTAAAGGCCTGCCAGCGCTGATTATCAGGGCAGGTGACAACGCCTGAAAAGTTGGTCTGTCCAGGAAGCAACTTCTGAAGATCTCATTTCACAGGTTCAGCTGCCCATCCAAAATGAACATTCACCAGGACTTTGGTGTTGCTATACCAAGCAAAGTATTCTACACTTTCTTTCTCATCTTGCTTTCAGATAGTTTTCATGTTTAATACATGCTTTCATTCCATCTACATTTCTGCATGTTTTTCATTGAGATGTTCTTATTTGTGCTTTATAGCAAGTAGAAGCAGAGCCATGAATTCAAAAGAAAAGTGAATTTTCCCCAAAACACAGAACAGAGCTTTATCTTTCCTGAGCTTTCTTCTCCAGCATCCACCCCAGTCCACTATTTTTCTCTCTTTTTCAGAGGTGGTCCAGTTGGTGCATTAGCTAACTAAACTTTGTGTAGTTTTTCACTGGTATTTACATTTGAAAGCTGTTGTTTCTATTTCAGATCTGAAGAAGGGGTTATGTACCTCCAAGGCTTAATCCGATATTTCTGACTGTATACATTGGTTTAACAAAAGGTACAACTTCTACCTACAAGCCTTGCTCTGTCTACATCCTTAGACCATCCTGGCTATGGCAGAGTGCTCATAGGACTCTCCCGATGGTATCTTCATTGTCAAGTCAAACAATGCCACCAAGAGGTTAGGCTCTGAAAGGGGTAAAGGATGCAACATTTTGTAAGACACGGGAATTTTCCACTGAAGTGAAAGCTGTGTGTTGCACACAGGATTTAAATCACACGACAAGATTTACTCACTTCATTTTGGACTAGGTCCAAAATTTTGCCCCTTGCTGTTATTATCAGCAACACTTTGCTCTCATCTCTGGTAGTCCTTTCTCCCACAGTCACTGGATGTTTTTCAGGCTGTTACATTGTTTCAGACATATGATGTTTTAAATGGGAGAAAAAAGATGCCCTACCTTATTCCTGAGTGAAATCTTGTTTATTTACGTCCTCCAGTTTCCTGTGGTATGCTTTAATAGCAGATGATGCAGTTTCTTTCCCTAATCTGTGAGCAATACCCTCCTTCATACTAATTGCCAGCTGCTTTTACAGGTAGACTGGGTTTATATTTTGTTTGAAGGAATCAAATCATCTTCCCAGAGAAATCATTCCTGATATCTTGTATTTAAAATACAATTCTGATATGTGGTTTGTAGCAGGAAAAATCCACTCCAGTGGCCACGGAAATCCCATCATAAAAAAAAATTTGTATGATACAGAAGACACCTTACAGCCTTAAATTACTGTATATTCAGGGCTGTGATATTTCTATTTCTTACAAAGGCGAAAAGGTGATAATGATTGTAGGTGCTTCCATTTTCAAATGCCCACTTTGCCTGTATTTTGAAATGGTTTTGGTTTTCGAATGGTTGAGCGCTGATTACTTTCTCAAAATCAGCCTACGTGCATCACCCAAAACCAGTGATACCTTTTGCAACTTTAGATGTGTTTATCTTTCCCTTAGTCTTCTAGTTACAAAGCATCATGTTACATAGTCTGTCCAAAACTGTAAATAAAACTGTATTTTCCTGGCATACAAGGTAAGCAAAAGAAATTGTTTATGAAGACATAGCATTTTATGTGTATTTTCATCCTGCGTTTAGTAAGAACTTGAGACAAATAACATTTTCTGTAATATTTTTAGATCACAAGGAATTAAAAATGTCATCTCGCACAAATCCTCAAGCACAAAAGAACACTTCAGCTTCCTTTCTGGGGTTCAGATCACCTTTTGCTTGGCTTTTCTCCTTTAGAAAATCAAGGAAAAACCAGACTCAGAAGCAACCACGGTGAGCTATAATCAGAAAATTCAGTATTTCCAGCTTTATAAAAAAAAGTATGAGTTGTTCTATATTTTTCTTAGAAAACTTTGCTAAAATTATTTTTCCAGTCTCTTGTCTTTCATTTCACTGGGAAGACTGGGATTTTACTTGTTCATATAATGGGATATTATCTGTTCTGTGTCAGAAAAAGGAGGACTAAGTGGCAAATAATAGGTGAAGACTCTTGGCTACATCTGTTTTGCTCAGGTTTTGCATAAAGGCTTTAAGTGTATGAAGGCCGCTAGACTTAGCAGTGGCAGTGCCCTATTAAATTCCCTCTCAAGAGGACAAGGTGCAAGATGCATGGGGATCTAGTGCCCTGTGGCTGTGATACAACAGGAAAGATTAGCTTTCTCAGGCCATGGCAGAGAGGATCGGCCCCAGGCAGCTCTGCTGCATCAGTTCCCACCATTTCTAGCCCAGGGGCAGCTTAGAAGCAGGCCAGTAGCTTTAGCCGGGCAGACAGGGCTGCTCTCCAGTGCTTTTGTCTTCTGTGCTTTGTCAAAGCTTTAGTTTCAACCGGGTATGAAGCAAACATGGTCTCATGTGCAGTGCTGGAGCTACTGTTTGAAGAGAATGCTTCTCCCTTGCCATCCACAGGGCTAAAGCTGATGTTCAGAGGGAAGTAGGGAGTAGGGGGTCGGGGATCTTTACTCTTGGGTTATTTGACATGATTGTATTCTCCTAACTTTTGTCCTGTATGTTGGACTTCTGAGCGAAATAGTATTATTTTTGTGTGTGTCTTGTGGTAGTTCATGGGACTGAAATTATTTTATAAAGATGCATTGTGCAGAGCTGTGAAATCTAAATATGAAGCTACAAGATCTGGCACAAAGAGCTGATTTCCACTCTGTGAACATCAGGCTGCTACTCTGATCCATACCTGGGGCTCCTAGGTGTCAAGACACTAAAACAAGGAAGAGCTATAAAAAACAATGTCAGGGAACAAAAGCCTCTAAAGAAATTACTAGTCTGATGCTTAGGTTTTGTAGCATAGCTGCTTGCCATTGTGAAGTGTTTGTTTCAAAGCAGGAGATTTAGGAAGAGGTTTGAATGGAGGCCAGTGAGGTTAGCTTTGTGGATGTTTACTGGTTCAAATTCTACAGAGCTATGCAGTGTAGGGGAAAAAAAAAAAGGCAGAGTTTTAACACTGCTCCATGCACGTCATCTGCTCCCTCCTCTCTCCTGTGACCTGGTAATGCCCCCTATGCTAGGATACACAGACACCAGGCTGCAGCCCTCCCCGCAGAGTAAAGAGGCACTTGTGTACCTGAGAAACATTCCAAAGGAGTTTCATCCAGGTGCACGGTAAATTGCCAGTGCAAGGTTGGCAAGAAGGTCTAAGCTTTACTCTAGAATCTGATCTAAGTATTTAAATAATTTCTTAAGAAGGAAAAAAAGGGAAGAAAAAACCCATCAAAAACCAAAAAAACCAACAAACTGGTGCCTACTCATTGTGTCATCTTTTCTGATACGAATAGATTAGGGTTTTCCACAGAAAATCTATTTTATTTCAGGCTCAGACACCACTGATTTCTTACCGAGCGCAGCTTGAAAAATAAACAAGTCAATCCTGACGTGTAACTGAGCTGATTGCTACATTTTCTAGACACGCCTCTCTGTCGAAAATTTCCCCCACCCTCTTCTAGGTGTTGCCGTGGCATGTGGTTTGCTTTATGCATAGACAAAGCACTGAAATAATCTGCCTCTCACCAGGTAGAGTTATTTTGGAGAGCTAGTGAAATGCAATAGGAGACAGCACTGTAAATCCCGTAAGTAAGCCTAACTTGCAGAGGTTTTTAAATTACTTAGATATTAATAGCTGTTTATAGGGTCCTTTCTGTACTGGAGAGACCATTTCTAGCTGCGGTCGTGTTTTGCTGTGAGAGTAAATTAGGGATGCTGCAGAAAAGACCATGTTTATGTGGAGACACAGAAGATGCTGATAGAAGATTTGTAACTGTAGTCTGAAATGTTTGATCATTTTAGGTTCAAAAGCGTTGAGTGTTATTGCATTCATCTGTATTCCTCTCTAATGTGTTAGTGTGATTCATACCAGAAAAGAAATGCTGTTTAACTGTGTTTTCAGCATATTTAAGACTTTGTTGCTTAGCTGGTTTCTTACATAGCACTGGTGAGAACAGTATAGAAGAAAACAGACTACACTCTGACAGTAGACAACTCAAGAGATGTCCTGGGGAAGACAGATGCCTCCATGAGAATACTGACAGCAGATTTTAACTCATTGTATTATTGTTACCAGTAGTGATAGCAGTAAGTAGAGTCATCTTTTACTATTAATCTTGCATTTGGTTGTCATAGAAGAGATACATATGTATTTAAAAGTATAAAATATAACTTCTTGCTTTCCATAGTGGGTAGTGTTCTTCTGATGGCAAATATTTCTGAACTTGAGCAGTAATTTAACTTCTGTTTATGACTAATATATAATGCTTGCAAGTGTATGTGTATGTGTGCATGCGTGTGCAGAATAATGTAAACATTGCTCAATATCCATAACCAAAGTAAAGAAAATAACTTTTTTTTTCTAGAATTAGGCAATATTTTTCTGTAAATAAGCAAAATTTTAATTCTGAAGTGCTGAAAAAGTTAGAAGAGTTCAGCAAAAGTCATGAGGCAGTTTGAGAAGTGGAGAGATTGGCATAGGGAAAAGATTAAAAGATCTCTGTCTGTTGTCAGGGAGGAAAATAAAGCAGGATGCTTTATTTCTAAAAGACCAGTTATTTCTAAAAGAACAGTGACAACAAAGACATGGAGGAATTACAATAGTGCCAGAGGTGCATATGAAAATTTAATTTTTGCCTAGACTATAAGAAGACATTTCCAACTAACATACCTACTTCATGTCGTTTCATTGCAAGGAGAAATTAATTCAACACCAAGCACAGCAGCATCAAGCAGGGAGAAGTGCAGAATGACTGCACAGTAAAGCTGAAAAAAGAGAGCTCTTAATAAAGCTTTTACATTTTTGTTATGCATATAATTAAAATTAAGGTAATTCTCAGAATTCCACTGAACTTAGTTTGAAGAAAATAATTGTAAGAACTCTGAAACAAGAGTTTCAATCTTAATTTGTTGAAGAAGCATTAAAACATATTTAATATTATTTTAGTTTAAAGGAAGAACTACATATATCAGAGTCCTGGTTCTGTAAACTTCATTCACGAGCAGTATTCCACTGAGTTAATGGCTATTCATATTAAGTGCTACAAGGAAAAGATAGGAATTTCAGATTCAGTTTGATTGTCTTGGCTCCTAAGCCCACTGAGGTCAGCAGGCTTTTTCCCTTTGATTTCAGTGGGACCCCATGTCAGTGAGGAATCCTGGTTTTATAGTTCACAATTAGAGGAGCAAAAACAAATTGCACCTTTCAAATGTTCTTCCCTGCCTGCAAGCACATTGCAAACAAATGACAAAGCACTTCAGGAGGAAAGGCTAGGCCACAAAGAACTTGCCAGCAAGCCGGTTTATACTTGCTGTAGAAGCACAATAAAGTAGTCTACCTGAGCACAAGGAGATTCTAAAAGCCTAAGAACAAGGTCATTTAAAAAGACTGTGAGACAAACAGGACTGAGCAGAACTGTCTTTCCCTACTTCACTTTCTCTCAAGATTAAACTTCCTGGGAAAAAAATTCTGAGACAAGGAAGAATTGGCAGTAAGTACAAGCTGAGCTTCAGGGCTTTTGAAGGGACTGGGTTTGCTTAGTTGTAAAATAAGAATCTGCAGACTCAAATAGACTGAGTGAAGTCAAGCCTTGTTCTTTTTTTTTTTTTTTTTTTTTTGATCAGNGTATGTCTGCAAGTCACCCTGTAGAATAGAATACCTTTCATGTTCAGGGTTCCTCAGCTTGTTCTAACCACTGTATTAGTCACAGACACTCTAGCCAGTTCTCTGCCCAAGCCCGTGCAATCCTGTGTAGCTTAGGAAAGCAGATGGGCCTTCTACCATGTGTTAAAAATTCATAAGTAAATAAAGGCTGTTTCAGATGAATAGCAACAAGTTCCAAAGTTCACACCGAAACTGTCTGCTGTCTGTCTCTTTTTCTTGGGGACAGAGCACAACTCTTGTGTCTGAAAAGCTTAATATGGAAGTGAAAATCAATGGCATTGCAAACCACTTACAGAAGCTATTTGTAGTGCCTACTAAATGATTGTAGTTGGAAAGAACATAATACCATAATATCCTAATGCTGGATGGAAGCAGTTACGTTATGGCTACTGCAGACACTGAGATAACAGTAGATTGAGTTCACTCTTAGCTGTGCAGCTATGACATTTGCAAGCTGACAAGGCCGAACTAAATGGTACACTTCCCCAGCATTTCTTTGTTTGCAGAGTATTTTGAAGGGAGGATGGATCCTTAATAAAGCAGTCTTTTTTTCAGTTGCTTCTCAGTAGTTAAAGATAAACTGCTGTACATTTGCCACCGGGTAAAATTACGTCACGTTCCCTTTCAAAGCCAACGTTTCAATCCTTCTGTCTACAGATATGACAGCTCTGCTAGCCCATCTTCGAAAGCGGAACAAATGGCAACGGTGAGTACCTTACCAGCTTCATTGTCACCAATGTTTAAACCAAAGATTTTTCAAAAACTAACCTCCTTTGTTTAGGCTGTTGATGCAACACCTGTTTAAATAGAACTCTGGTTTTAAACACTGAGTGAAAGGTCTGTGTTGTGAACACACTGAATAAGCTTTTTCTGTTACCTGTACAAGGCCAAATATTTCCTAGGTAAGCCCTAAGTGTACTGTGATCTTTCTTAAGGAGGGAATAATTGTGTGGCCAAAACCCTCACATATTTTGGTAACTGTCAGCAACCTGCAACTAGGTCAAAACTCATATAAATAATCTAGTATATTTACTCTGTTTATTTTCATTTGTACAGGGGTTAAAAGAGTAGTTGGCTTGGGCAGGCCTTAAGCTAGAGACTCTCAAGCCACATTCCTATGCATGGAATTACTGTGTAAATGTAAATCTTGACGGTATGAAATTATTATTTGGCTGAATATTCCATATTATAAGCACAAGCTCAATTTAAGGATGAAACAAGGTTTATTTCTGATGTCACTTAAGTGCATGCTGTTGAAATAAACAGATTTCCTCCAATGATTATATATGCTATTTTAATTACTTTATTGCCTTGTATTATTAACATGTCTTTCCTTCACTTCACCTCTGTGGTATAACCACAGAGGGGACTAAGAAGGGATACAGTATATAATCAAAGGTATAAAGGAGGTAATTTGGCCACCTCCCTTCTCTGATATTTCAAAAACAAAGGTATAACCTACATTAATATATTGCTGAACAAAGATCTTATCAGAGAATCCTGCCTATCATATAAATAGACTATTATAGCTAGACAAGTACAATATTACAAATATTGAGAACTAAAAAGCAGGAAGAGGTTTTATTAAAAAAAAAGGAGGAGGAGTCTCAGCTAAAATGACTCAGCAGTTCAGAAGCTGTGAGCTGAGAGAAATGTGGATAGGACAGGAATCTGTACATCTTAATAAGTAAACTAAACTCAGGAAATAGGATGACATTTTCCCCAATGCTAAGGTAATTTATCACAGCTCCCTAAATTGCTGCCGATATGAAAACTGACTGTGGTGTGAAATTATTAATTCTCTGTCAGTGTGTAAATTTTAGAAAGTGCTGGTCAAGGAAGAAGTGATTAAAAAGAACTGAGTCCCTTGGGAGGCTGTCCTGAGGGGCCAAGGAGTCCCAGAAGGCCAGACTCCTTATCATAGAATCATAGAATGGTAAGGTTGGAAGGGACCTCAAGGATCATCTAGTTCCAACCCCCTGCCATAGGCAGGGACACCTCCCACTAGTACAGCTCACTCAAGGCCTCATCCAATCTGGCCTTGAACACCTCCAGGGAGGGAGCATCCACAACCTCCCTGGGCAACCTGTTCCAGTGCCTCACCACCCTTACTGTAAAGAACTTCCTCCTAACATCTAGTCTAAATCTCCCCTCTGCCAGTTTAAACCCATTGCCCCTTGTCCTGTCATTGCAGGACCTTGTAAATAATCCTTCCCCAGCCTTCCTGTAGGCCCCCTTCAGATACTGGAAGGCTACTATCAGGTCTCCTGGAAGCCTTCTCTTCTCCAGGCTGAAGAGCCCCAACTCTCTCAGCCTGTCCTCATAGGAGAGCTGCTCCAGCCCTCTGATCATCTTTGTGGCCCTCCTCTGGACCCGCTCCAACACTTCCATGTCCTTCCTGTGCTGAGGGTTCCAGAACTGTACACAGTACTCCAGGTGGGGTCTGACGAGAGCAGAGTAAAGTGGCAGAACTCACTCCTTGGGAAGGAGTGAGTTCTTAAAGGCACACGAATTGGCATCCCCATATGCTGAAAGACAAGTTGGCAAGGAATAAGGCTGCCCTGCCTAAATAGAGACATTTGCCTGCTGCTTAGGGAGAAAAGCAGAGTTGGAAGAAATGCAGGCCACTCAGGAGGGCTACAAGATTCTAATGAGACTATACATTGGCCAAAGCCCAACAGGAAATTAATTTGGCTTCAGCTGTTAAGAGAACAGGAAATCTTCTACAAATACATTAGCAACAAAAGGAGGACTAAGAAGAATTTTCGTCATTTGTTAAATTCAGGGGGCAACGTATTGGTCAAGAATGATGAAAAGGCTGAGGTACCTAATACTGTCTCTGCATCAGTCTTTAGAAGTAAGAGCAGCTGTTTGCTAGATACCCAGCCCCCTGAGATGGAAGACAGGGATGGGGAGCAGAATGAAACCCCCATAGTCCAAGAAGAGATGGTTGGTGACCTGTTGCACCACTTACACATACATAAGTCCACTGGGCAGGATGGCATACATCTGAGAGTACTGAGGGAGTTGGTGGAAATGCTCACCAAGCCACTTACCATCATTTACCACCAATCCTGGCTAAGTGAGATTGTCGCAGCTGACTGGAGATTGTTAAATGTGATGCTGGCAAATATGGGCCAGAAGGAGGGCCCAGGAAACTACCGTCAGAATCACAGAATCATTCCAGTTGGATGGTCGAGACCCTCTCAGTCTGACCCCAGTGCTAGGGAAGGTCATGGACCAGCTTATCTTGAGTGCCATTACACAGCATGTACAGGGCAGTCAGTTGATCAGGCCTCGTCAGCATGGGTTGATGAAAGGCAGGTCCTACTGATCTCTTGATCTCCTTCTACTGCAAGGTGACCCACTCAGTGAAGGAAAGGCTGTGGGTGTGGTTTATCTGGAGTTGAGGAAAACCTTTGACATGGTTTTCCACAGTATCCTGGAAATGCTGTCTGCCCATGGCTTGGATGGGTGGACAGCTCACTGGGTTAAGAACTGGCAGAATGGCCAGGTTTAAAACAGTGGTGGCAAATGGAGTTAAATGCAGTTGCTGGCCAGTTACTAGTGGTGTTCCCCAGGGCTTGGTATTGGGGCCACTTCTCTTTAATATCTTTATCAATGATCTGGATGAGGGAATCAGGTGCATCCTCAGTAAGTTTGCAGATGACATTAGATTGGGTGGGAGTGTTGATTAGCTTGAGGGTAGAAGTGCTCTGGGAAGAGATTTGGACAGGCTGGATCAATGGGCCGAGGTCAGTTGTATATTTTAACAAAGCCAAATGCCAGGTCCTGCACTTGGGTCACAACAAGCCCACGTAATGCTGCGCACTCGGCGCAGAGTGGCTGGAAAGTTGCCTGGTGGAAAATGACCTGGAGGTGTTGGTTGACAGCTCTCTGAACATGAGCCAGCAATGTGCTCAGGTGGCCAAAAAGGCCAACAGCATCCTGGCCTCTATCAGCAATAGTGTAGCCAGCAGGAATAAAAAAAGTAATCATACTCCTGCACTTGGCACTGGTGAGCCCACACCTTGAATACTCTGTTCAGTTTTGGGCCTCTCACTACAAGGACATTGAGGTGCTGGAGCATGTCCAGAAAAGGGCAACAAAGATGGTGAAGGGTTGGGAGAACAGGTCTTACGTGGAGAGGCTGAGGGAACTGAGACTGTTTAATCTGGAGAAGAGGAGGCTGAGAGGAGACCTCATTGGTCTCTGCAGCTACCTGAAAGGAGGTTGTATTGAGGTGGTGGTCAGTCTCTTCTCTCTATTATCAGGTGACAGGACAAGAGGAGATGCCCTCAAATTGTGCTAGGGGAAGTTTAGATTGGATATTAGGAAAAATAGTGGAAAAAGTGGTCAAGTCTTGGGTTAAGCCTAGGGAGGTGGTGGAGTCACTGTCCCTGGAGGTGTTTAAGAAACATGTGGACATGGCATTTAAGGATGTGGTTTAATGGTCATGGTGGTGTTAGGTCAATGGTTGGACTCAATGATCTTGAAGGTCTTTTCCAACCAAAGCAATTCTATGATTGTATAATAACTCACATATCCAAAACACGATACGGTATGAGAAGATAAGAACATCTCCTTATTATATATGTAAAAATCTCTAAAATGCATGCACCTTTGTAATCCTCAGTTGCATATTTCAGTAATATGATATTTAATGAACCCACAAAGAGTTTACTCACCTCTGTGACTTGTGACACCATTTGTGATGTGACACATGAAACATGATTTGAACCCACATGTAGAACTAAAATCACATTGCTTTACAATTGTCAACAGACTGAAATGTGCAATCCCCCAGTGTCAGTTGAAACAAGTGGTCG
Organism: Eubucco bourcierii; assembly: GCA_013396675.1. Lineage (NCBI taxonomy): Eukaryota > Metazoa > Chordata > Aves > Piciformes > Ramphastidae > Eubucco > Eubucco bourcierii. The sequence continues at coordinate 70,801 of VWZE01015558.1, forward strand.
TTCGTTTGATGCAAACCAAAACGAAATGATGGAGACAAGTACACAGGAATGGAATGAACAGCTAGAGAAGGAGTTTTTCAGTGGTAAGTGTGTGTCTGTACTTTGTTGTGATGTTATTGTTACCAGAAAAGTGACTGTAGTGACTGGCTTTTACATCACAGGCTGTGAAAATGCAGATCATTAGTTTCCAATATAATGGCTACTTTTTGCTGGCTTTGTCTGATAGCAGAATGTCTCCTCTGACTTTGACTTCAAGATTCAGTAGTCACTCTTAACAGTACATTTCATCTCATACTGATCTGCTTCAGAAGCAGTCACTTGTCTCTGCTGATTCTGACAGGAACCCATATTGCATCCTTTAGATGCAGACATACAATTAAATGTGAAGAATTTCATCCTAGTTTCTTGCATGCATAATTTTGATAATGAGTTACTGAGCCTGGTTTTATGAATGTAAAGCCTCAGACCATAAAGGCAAGTGGCATTATGTAGTTCAGTTAGCTTTCTGGGAGCCCTTACAGCACCAGTCAAAAATTGCTGGTTTGGTGGTGGTGGTGGTGGTTGGTTGGTTGGTTGGTTGGTTTGTTTCCTCACTGTTGGGAAGAGAGGAGTGATCAGACCCAGCCTTTAAGAGTACAGAGGTATTCTTCCATAAATTTTCTCAGATCTATGCAAAAAAATAACCACGAGTGTTACTTTCTACCACCCAAAATGACAAGAGAACACAAGATTGAAAGCATGACTGGGAAGCAGTGGGCAAAATGACAGTGCTGGAAGAGAGCACTGGATGGTGAACATTGGATCTTCTGAAACTCACATGCTTATCACAGCTTTTGTGTGTCAGTCGTAACTCTGCACACTTGCCATTTAGTGGACAAAAACTATAGCTTGGCTGATGTCCTCCAAAAAGAAGACTCAGAAGCAACTTGCCTTTTTTATTGTTCAAGCTGTCTCTCTCAGTCCTGTTGAGAAACTTAGAATAATTAAAAAAATTAGTGCCAGTGTATCACCTTTTATTTCTTAATGATTCTATACTATTAGCACAGATGCGTAATGATTGATCTCTCAGGTTTTTTTTATTTAAATGGGTTAGGAAATGCTGTAGCAAAAGAGCTATACCCACTCGTGTTTATGTCTTAGGTGTGCTGTTTTCAGAATACAATTGGCAAAGGCATAATTGGTTTAGCCAATCTTTAAATACACTGCTGTCACTTGGTCTTGTGTCTGAATGACCCATATAGTGTTTCGCTCCAGTTCATGAGACTGTATATATAAATACAGCCTTGTTGCTACAATGAATCACAACTAACTATTACACTACTCCTTTTATCCAGAAAATGCCACTTTCAGTACTCATTTTAAAGTAATAAGATGCGGTTTAGTGGAGAATTCTTTTCCGAGTGAAACAAACAGGGGACGTGCCAGACTACTGAATATGCTTGTTAGATGGTTTGCAGGATTCTGTGGTTTTTCACAGTTACATCATAACTGTGCTTTGTGAGCATGCAGAAAGGTTTGCCCAGTGATTCAGGGATTTTTTTGCTTCCACACTACATTTGGAAAATTACATGCACATGCAGACATATATAGTGCATGAGTAAGAATTCAGACTTAAATTGTTTCGTTTTCTTCTAAATAGTATAAAGACTGGCGTTTACATAAAGAGCATTTTTAAGACCAATCATGGAGCAATGCATTTTTGTCATTGTAGTTAGGTGACTGTCGAAAGGTCCTGTGGATGAAGAATGTGTGGTTTGGGAAGGGTTTTGAAAGCTGAGAAGCTGACTCCTTTCAAAACCAGTCCTGGTTAGTAATATAGTACAAGAAACCTTTTAGCATAAATAATAATCAACAGATTTTTAAACTAAATAAACCCAAGTTTTCTGGTGTTTTGGGGTTTTTTTTTTTTGTGTTGCAGTTCTAAATGATCTGGATGACCAGCTGGCCCAGGAGCAAGCCAAAGACCCATTGGACAGAACAGTTTCTACTAGCGGTGCATCCAATGGCCAATACATCACTGCATTCCCTACTTCCAAAAGGAAGACTTCTAGTAAGATGCAACAGAGAAATGACTGGAGTGACAACACATTTTTCCCAGATGGACTGAGAACAATAAGAGCCAAAGATGAACACAAGATTTTTATCAGACCGAGGAGATTACGCAGTGCATACATAAACTGGCACCAGACAGCCTTCCCAGAAGATTGTGGCTATGGTGATCCAGTCAGTGGAAATCCTTACCTGCTAGGCAGCAGACTGTCTTCTGTTTCTTTCGGACGGTCTTCAGATGGTAGCTTATATCCTCCTTCTGTAACACAGAATAGTGGATTTAGGCACAAGAGTTGTATGAACAGAGATACAGCTGGCAGAAGTTACTCTGTATCTTCCCTTCGGAGATGTCCATCATTGGGATCTTCTGACCTGCTGCCAGCATCTCATTTACAATATTCATTGGCAAGGGAGAGCAACAACAGTTTTGTACCACGGTTTGGTCGACAGAACCCAAAGAGAATTCCGCTGTCTTCTATTGTATGGAACAACACACCAGACCCTCCTGGACAAACATCAGCTCAAGAGAAAATGTTTAGGACTCAATCACTGATGGAGTTTCATGATGCTGACCATGGTAGATGTCCTATCTCTTTGCAAGAAACCAAGAAATATGCATGTTATCACTCAAAACATCACTACAGAAGATCTATTTCAAGCAGCAGTTGCATTAGTAGAGTTAGTTGCCCTGACAAAGCTACTTCTCCACTGCTCTTTGATAACTGGGAAAATTATCCATTATACAAATCAGAAAATAATCTCTCTAGATCCTCATACAGAGACACTTCTTCACATGGCAAGTTGCATGCAAACCAAAAAAAATCTTATGGAAGAAAAGAAAGCTATCCTTCTTGGACTGATATTCCACAGTATTACAGTGATGATGCATTTATTTCCCCTGATGACAGCTTTGAAGTGATTATGGCTAATTTAAATGACCAACAGTGGGCACATACAAAGAATGCCAAGTTTGGTTCACAGTGCTTGCGGAACAATTTTAATGTGTATTCTCCTGAAAATACAAATATTAAAAGGATGACAAGAAGTGCAAATAGAACCTTTTCAGAATTCACAGAAAGCTATCAGCCTTGGCAGAGCTGTAACTCTCCAACTTCTCCATCTAGTACCAGAAGTGATGAGTCAGTCTTTCCTAGTTTGAAGGACCAAACAAAACCTATAGGATTAAAGAGGAATTCAGCTGTCACCCAAAGAAGCACTAAGGCAAAGTTTACACAGCTAGAAAAGGTTGAAGGTATGCAACTGCCAGATGAAGAAATGCTGTTACAGTCAGCTTCTCAACAAGCAGATACAAACTGCAACACCCGTAGTTTTCCCTCTAACAGCCCTGCCTCTGCCATGTTGCAAAGTGATGCATCTCTCCTTAACACGATAAGGTCAAAGAGACAAACCCAAATCACTAACAGAGGAGACACTGCAAAAATGTATACTCCAAATGGTGATAGAAGAAATGTACAAATGAAGGAAAACCATTTTCCAACTCACAGTGTGTTCAGTCAGCCTTCCTGTATATTGCCAGCTGATGACAGCTTTCTTCCAAGTCAGAAAAGATGGGAACATAATCTGCATTATGCAGCAAAAAGAGACAGCATCAAACAGGATAATCAGAGTGCAGATGCCATTAACCAGGCTACTCCAAAGAGTAAGTCCTCACTGCTCAATGTTGCTCCAGCTCCATCAGCTGAAAAATTAGCAAGCTGTCAAGGTATGTTGTCCTGTCCTCCTAAATGTTCACTGAGCTCCTCACAAGGCTCTCCACAATCACCTTCTCATAAAGACAATTCTAAATGTTTAGGAATGCCACCTAGCTCTTCAATAAATTACACAGTCACTGAACCTCCAGCAGAAGACAGGAAAACAGCTCAAGTGAGCAGAATAGGTGTTAACAGAGAGATTTCACAAAAAACACTGCAAAATACAAGCACTTTAGTTAGTAAGGACTGCAATGAACAATTCACTACTAGTTCTCCTCAAAATGGAAATTCTGGAACTACTTATATGGATAGCTTTGATGGAGACCCCAAGACTTCTGAACATAGTTTAAGTTATTTTTGTCTTGAAAAAATAAGAAGTTCACCTTGCATTGAAAGGCTTCACAAGCAAGATGGCTCACTGAGACATATGAGTAGCTGCAGCATTACTGGCTCCCCCGGGAGAAACAGCCTCAAATCTCCTGACTCACTTGTTATTTACTACACTTTGCCTAGGAAATCTGCTAGCGTATCTGGTAGTGTTATGTCAGATACACCCATCTCCTTACCTAGAGAAATGAGAGCAACACATGATTGTTTAAGGTCTGAAACACCACATAGAGCTGATGCCTTTCGTTCTTATCAAAGAGATGTGTCTTACTTAGACTCAAAACCTTCCTTTTTAACAGCAACATCATTAAATTCTGTTGCAAGTAACAAAGGAAAAGATTACCCCAGTCCTTTAAACAAGAGTCCTAATGATTCAGTAAGTAGTAGTACATCAGTTGAACTGACAGATAGATGCAAACATCTGAGCAGACAAGAATACTCTGTGTTTTCAGACTGTAAGGAGAGGGGGAATTTTTTGCAGAAATACAAAACTACAAGCACATTTACAGTTTGTGTTGATGAAGATAATGTCAAGTATCATGAACTAGTTTCAATTTATTACACATTACCACGGAGGCGTTCAAGAACATTTTGTAACCTCTTTAGAGAGAATCCAGAAGATGCAGATTTACCTAGTCCCAGAGAAAATGCTGAGTCACCAAGAATACAAAACAAGAAAAATGAAGGTCATGTGAGTTTAGGAAATGTTTTCTTCCCCAGTACTTTGGAAAAAGAGGTGCCTTCATATTCTTCTGACCAAATACCTTCAGCTCTGGACACACCTCAGAACTCTGGAACTGCTGTTGATAGTAACAAAGAGAATTCCCACTTACCTCCTAGCTCTAAGAAGATAAGTACTTCAAAGTCAGTGAGTATGGTACATAATAAGAAAGACAGTTCAGCAGATTTTTCATTAGCAGAAAATGTGCTTTCTGATATGGTGACAAAAGAAACTCCTTTTGGTGGTCCACAATCCACTACAGTAGTGGCTAAGTCAGGCAAGGCCATTCCTGATGCTTCAAGCATCAGCCAAGCTTCAAGCCAAAATACAGGAATGTGTCTAAAAAAAAAGGAAATTTTACAAACAGCCCCACTGCTAATGTCCACTTTATCAACCCCTCCCAAGCCAGGCAGATGTTTAGAGCATCCTTTGTATTCAACAAATAAAAATATTATATGGAAGGGAAACTGGGAAAACTGCCGTCAGCCTCCTAAAGTGAACACCACGAAAAATCTTAACAGTTCATTCCTTCACCCAGGAGTGAAGAGTTCCCTTGAAAGGAATGGGAACACAGAGTGTGCTGCTGACATGCCATCTCCTGTGGAAGACACATGCAGGGATAGTACTGCAGTTGAAGAGACGGTAAATTTCCTACACCAAACCACCCCTCTGTATAATAATAAGTGTAGTAGACTGCAGTTAAGGGTTGACAGTTCAAGAAAAAATGCAAATTATTTAAATTGTTGTAATAAAATGCTTCCAGAGTCTCAGAACAAAGTATCTGAGGTAAGCACAGCTTCCTGTGATGATCCATTACTTCAGCTAGGCAAAGTGATTAGCACAGGTACAGATGAATTAAAGAATTCCAAAAACACAAGAGAGCAAAACTTGCAGAGTACTCAGATAAGTAAAGATTATAGTGGTTTGCAGGAATCAGAGAGGCACTGTGAAGGAAACTTGAACATTAAAGATAAAATCCTTAGGATTACGCCAGATCAGAGAGTAACACAGAGTGCAGAAGATGAGAATAAGCTTACCTCAGACTGCACAAGAGACAAAGTCAAAGATATAGAAAAAAGGAAGAACAGACCTTCAATTAAAAATAAACTGGCAGCTGTTTACAAAACAAGTAGAAAATTTTCCAGTAAAAATTTACCCCCAAAACCACACATAAGTAACATTTTTTCACAGAACGATGGAAGCGCCACTACTTTAGAGGTCAACATGTCCCTCGACTCATTGATTGCAACAGATTCCCAACAGCCATTCCTCCAGTTGGACAAGGAAAATCAGAACCACGGTCTGGAGCCTGATAAGAGTATGCAAAGACCAAGAACAGCTGAGAATAAGAAGACTCAAAATCAGAATGATCCTTCTTTGCTTGTTAATAACACCAACTGGAGGTCTCTTACAAGCTCATACACCCAAAAGGAAGCCATAGGTCCCAAAATACCTACAGTGAAAGTGGAAAATAGGCCAAGTCTTACAACTCTATTTCCAGATAAAGTAATAACAATAAGAAATAAGAATTGTGAAACGCTTGATGTCAGGTTAGAAAGCAAAAGCCAGCCCATCTTTTCCAGTGCTACTGCATCAGATGCACTGGATGACGAGGAAAGAAGAGCTAGCAGTCGTGCCTGCAGTCCTCCCTTGCCACTTCTAACGGACAAAAATTCCAACATGTATGCAAATAACTGCTCGCAGGCAGACGTGTGTCCAGAGCAAAACCTGACTTCCCTGACAATGCTTGATCAGTGTCAAAACACCTCTCAGTCTACTAGCTTAAAAAATGCTAACCTGCATGGCTGTCAGCTGCGCAGGAGTCATGCCAAAAGTCAGCGTGAGCGTCACCTTTCTGAGGGGGTGTGTCCTCGGGATTCCAGTGAGATGTTTCCCTCAGGAAGCAATATTCTACCCAAAGGTGGTACACATGGGAAGAGATACAAATCTTACTCGGAGCTATTGTCTTGTGATGAAAATGAAAACTGGGCATCAGATGATGAAAAATGTTACAGCACTAGAAATTTGATATATCCTTCTGTTGAATTTGGTATATTTGGCAAAGAGCAGCAGTTGGCTTTCCTGGAAAATATCAAGAGGTCACTCACAGAAGGGCGATTATGGAGACCTTGTCTTCTTAATAACCCTGGTGCTCTCAGGGATGGAGAGCCTCCCTCTATAAACAGGACTGAGCTTTTGAGTTCAAGTTCCACTGGGAGCAAAATGTCATCAGCTGCTTCATCCCCTCGAGAAGTGACTGATACCTATCAGGAATACCCAGCAGCCTATTCAGACTCAGACAGTGATACCACTACTGATGATGAATACTACCTGGATGAGATAGATAAAGAATCTGAGCTATGAAGAGCACATGGTACTAAGATAGCACAATAGCTCAGTCATTTCTGGGCAGCCAAAACCATAAAAAAACCCAAAAAACTTAGAGCCAGTTCTTGTGCTGCTATACAGTCATGCAACTTCATTTTAAAGAAATTAGTTATGTCAGCTAAGCATTCGACTTTGGTATTAAATGTGTGGTCTCATCATTGTTGTACTTCCCAAGGAAAAACAATGTTAAAAATTCTCTTCCCAAAATAATAGAAGGTTAAACAGCTGTGGAGCTCTGGGCAGTGTAACTGCAGAGATGGCTTTGCTCTGAGTCAGCAAGCAGTGGCTTAGGCTCCTGCCAGCTACACAGTGCTGGAATGGATAAATTGTAGCACAACTTTTTCTTAAAAGACTGAAGAGAAAACCAAGAGGTTAATTTGCTGATAAATTGCTGTTTCTTCAGTTCCCCTCAATTACTAGATCAATCCTACCCATCTACCCAATGAACATCCCCACAAAACAAAACCTGTTCAATTTCTACAGCACAGTCTATATTAATGTTCCTTTTCTGCATTCCTGGCAAGTGTAGCAACAATGTCTCCAGTGATGTTCGCTCTGCTGTGAGGTTGAGGCAGATTCCACACAAGGATTTTTCTCTTTAACACTGCAAGAGCAGTGAGCAGTGCGAGTTGCAGAAGTGCTGCTTGTGACATCTTAGCAAAGGGCATAGCACTGGAAAACCTCACTGAAATTCCCAAGGATGTTAAGAAACAGAGCTGAGCATGGAAATCTGCTTTTCAGGCGTGGGAGGTTCATAGCCAGCACGGCTTTGGTTACAGCTGGGATGAACTGCCAGAGTTTTGCTCTTGACTTGGGAACAGGTTAATTCAGATTAATAATCCTGTATTTTAAACTGTGCACAATGTAAAAATATTCACCCTATTTATTTTCTATATAAACGTCATAGGCTGAATCCTAAGCTGTCCTGACAGTAGGGAGACACCCATAAACAATACCGCATGTTAGGTCTGATGCTGCCTCTGTGTTCAGCCAGTCTCAGGGTGAGTCCTCTGTAGCTGCTGGGCTCCTTCAGGGCAGCAACACCCTTTAACCCAAGAGGGCATTTGGCTGGGTTGATTCTGTGCTGCACAGACTGGCAGTGTTTTATGTACAAAGTAAATAAAAACAGTAAGAAATGCCTTTTGCTAAATTACTATCCCTTTTTTATATTTTTCAACCATTTTCACTGTCACCACGTTACTTTTTATCCTTCAAAGTGAACATCTCTTAAGAATTTTCCAGTGGCTCCATGCTACCGATGTAGGATTGTTACTCAGTCGCCAAAACTTATCCCTGGCCTTTCCATTTCTAAGTAAGCTTTGATCTTCTTGGGCAAAATCAGAAGTGGCTCACTGAGCCAGAAAAATAGTACTTTTAAATACTTTAATTTCACATATGGTCTAAAGCGATGATCCATATTTTTTATACACTTTTTCAGTAAAATTTCCATAAGACATAATTATATTTTTGTAACTGCAAGGACAGTATATCAGTATTTTAAAATACTGCATTTTACACAAGCAATGCTTGTATCACTGACAACTCCACAAGAAACTAAAAGGTGAAAATATTTCAGTGGGTAACTGGTATCCTTATTTTTTTATACCGTAAACTTCGTTAAAGAAGTGGGTCTGTAGTTCAAATCTGTACTGGTGCACATAAGTGTTATTACTTTATACTGGGGGTAATTTGTCTTTTGTTGTACATAGAAAGACTTAATATAAACTATGTATTTATACTCAGAAGTGCCTGCTTTGGAAGGATGCAAGCGTATGCTGACATATGCAATGCTGGAAGGAAATGACTAAAGTGTAATTGCAATCTTGTAAAATGTGGTATTCAAGGAGAAATGGTGGGGTTTGGTTTTATTTTCCTGCAAGTAGCTCTACTTTATTTGTACAAGATGCTGTAGAGTCAGACAGTAAACCCAGCTGAGTATCAGCGAGGAATTTCTGCTGCTGTACATTCCTGCAAAATATGGTAATCCAAAAATTGGGAATACCAGCCTACATAGGGGTAGAGAAGAATAAAACACTTACAAGGGAAGTACATGGTACAAGGGAAGTATGGGTTTAAACTGACAAGAGGGGAGATTTAGACTAGATGTTAGGAGGAAGTTCTTTCCAGTGAGGGTGGTGAGGCACTGGAACAGGTTGCCCAGGGAGGTTGTGGCTGCTCCCTCCCTGGAGGTGTTCAAGACCAGGTTGGACAAGGCCTTGAGTGAGCTGTACTAGTGGGAGGTGTCCCTGCCTATGGCAGGGGATTGGAACTAGATGATCCTTGATGTCCCTTCCAACCTTACCATTCTATGATTCTATGGTCATAGAGTGTCTTTTTTTTTTAACTGGAAGTGGATGATTTAGAGCATTTTTATTTGTAAATCTTTTCTACCTGTTAAACAGAAGATGGATTAAGTTCTCACTTTGCTGACATCATTACTTTTCATTTGCTATGCTGTGTATATACAGGAAACCAGCCAGCTTCATTTAATAAATGTAAAAACTGCTTTGGGTCATAAACCAGTTGTGGAAGGTGGCAGCCTATGGAAGATGTGTAAACTAACATTTACACTGAAGAATGATATTCTGTGAAACTGTCAATTGCCTGAAAACCTAGGGAGAAATACCCTTTGAATAGCAGTCATCTCCCTTCAGTTCAGCAGGGCCAGACTTTGACACTCCTCTCTTCCAAGCTTTTTCTTTGGCAAAGCCATATTCTATAAATGTTCCTAATTTATAGAATTTGAATATTTAAAATTATTTCTTTCAAATAAATTCTCCATTCAAATTTTTTAAAAATTATTTTTACTGTGTCTATTTTTCACTTACTACAAATGCTATAGACAGTTTATTTTAAAACAGTAATAAAATCCAGCATCTTAGTGTTGTTGCTAGGGTGCTGATGGCAAATGGTACCATAAATTTAAAATGGGGCACCCAGTGTGGCTCAGGCCTGCTTGGTGCCAGTCTGGCAACATGCATAGTGTTGCTTCCTCCTTTCCTGGCAGCAGCTGATGAGTCTCTAGTACACAAGGAGTTTTCCATCAAGAGTATCTTTACAGTAAACATGTTAACCCCTTAGCAAGCTGTCTGCCTAGAACTTGCCTTGGGGAGCCAGTACTCCATGTAGGGGACAAGGGTAGTATTTGATGAGTAGTTTTACAAGGTGACAAGCTCCATGTGAAAATCACTTCTGCTGCAATTAATGCCCAAGTCAAGCCTGGCTGCCACATGCAGTGTGACAATGTGTGACAGCAGCCAGTGTCTTTCAGCCTTAATTACTACAGCCAGTATGTGTGGTACCTTATTTCAGTGATGCAGTCCAATCTCATGGTTTCATCACAGGGTAGCTGAGACTGGGAGGGAACCTCAGGAGGTCTCTTCTCCAACCTACTCACAGCAGATTGTCTCTGAGGCCAGGCCAGGTTGCTCAAGGCTTCACCCAGTTGGAGCTTGAAAGTCTCTTATGATGCAGACTGTGTAGCATCTCCAGGCAACCTGTGTCTCTGCCTGACTGTCCACATGAGGGAAATGTGTTACAGGTTGAGCCTATCTTCTTTCAGCTTATGCCAATTGTCTCTCACCCTTCTGCTCTGTGCTACTCCTCAGTGATACTAAGGACTTCTGTAAGGTCCATCCCTGCCCTAACCCATTTCTGCTCCAGACTGAAGAAGTCTGCCTGCCCTAGCTGCTCATCATAGGACCAGTGTTCCATCTCAATGGTCTGCAGTAAATTTCATCCCATTTATTTATGTCTTCTTTTGGGGAGATAAAGCTGAATGTAGTATCTAGGTGCAATCTAACAAGTCATGAGCAGAGGGAGACTGACTCCTCTTGACCTCTGGCACTGTTACTATTCATACAATTCAGGCTGCCACTGGCCATTGTTGCTACCAGGACTTGCCGATGGCACATACTCCCCTTTCCTGCCCACTAGGACACCCAGGGCCATCCCCTTAGAGCTGCTCCCAGCAGCTGCTCCCAGCCTGTGCCAGCGCAGGGGTGCCTCCTTCCCAGGGAGAGGGCCCCAGGAGCAACAAAAGGCCCTGACACCCACCCCACCACCCCACCCCAGGACTCCTGTCACTCTGTCCATGGCCCAGGACACCATTTCAGGCCCATCTGGAGCCATCAGTCCCTGCCTTAGCAATGCTGGACAACATTAGTTGCCATCTCCCTACAGCTCTACCTGGCCAGCTCTGGGCCCCAATGAGCTCAGTCCCACCTGTAGGTTAACATACCCAGGACCCCGCAGCCATCCCAGATATGTGTCTGACCCCTGTTCCTCTCACAGGGCCTGATCTTCATCTGCAGATTGATATCCCTCCTTGAGCTCAACCCTGCCCTGTCCCACAAGCTGGCCCCCCATCCAACAAGGGCCTCTTGGGTGCCCCAGATACCATTTGCCATGTATAGTGTGGGCCCTAGCGAAGCCCTGCTGGTCACGGTGCTGTGCTCCTTAAGACCATTCCCTGGGGAGCAGCCTGCCCTCGCTGCTGCCTGACTCCCTGTGGCAATGATTCCTGTTGAATTTTATGGCCGTTCCTCTACCCTGTCCCAGTCCAGTCAGGATGACAGCCCTGCCTTCAAACACAGACTAGTTTACCCTGCTTGGTACCATCTGCAAACGCTACATGGGGCTCTGTATCACCTCATCCCAGGCCCCTGGTCAATCCACACTGACTGTTTAGTCATCTTTTTTCTCCAAATAAACTCCCAACTGATGCAGAGGGAAAGGAAAGCTGCCCTCACTGATCCTTGCACTGAGTAGCAGCCAGGGAGGTACTACCTGGCCAAGAGGCACATACGTAACTCTCGATTAACATTATACATGTCTCCTCTTGCCTGTTGTGTGGTATGTTGTGGGATATATCTGTGGTTATCTGAGGTAAGGGAGCTTAGGAGACTAAAGACAAAAGCAAGGAGGAAACCAGACTTGGCAATTCCACTTTCAAGGAACTTGTTTTTCATGGTCTGTATAGACAGAGACTTGAAGTACATGTTATTAAAAAAGACGCAACACTCCTTTGTGCACTCACTCTTTTGCATGAGAAAATCCAGGCTCGCATGGAATCTTGATTTAATTCTCCTTCAGCCACATAAGCCCTCATCTACCAACACCCTGAAATATTTCCTAGTAGCAGCAACAACTTGTGAGAAAAACAATGCAATAACTGTAGAAGTCAAGTTATTGGAGGCTTTCTGTGCTTACTTGTATTCCACAGTTTGAATCCATGAAATTCCTTTGTTGCTACACTTCCTAGAGAATAATGTCACGATTCCTCTTTCTGCATCACCAAGCATTGCTGCACTGAGGGCCACTTGCTGTATCTCATCTACAAGGCCCAAGAGCTCTCTTCAATATGACTGCATGCCTGGGGCATGCACTTCCTCCTGAGAGGCATGAGCTCAGCCCCCTCCATGGGACTGGCAGGCAAACAACATGCTGGTACATCCCAGCCGAGCCCCTGCTCTGTCCTTCACTGTATGTACAACTACTGTGGGAAATCCTCAAAAGACTGAAGTAGAATTTTAAATTATGGGTCTTCTTTTACAGCAATCACTCTCTGTGCATAAGCTGATACAGGCAGTAACAACTGGTAAGCTTTACAGAAATACTTTTTTTTTTCTCTTTAAATTCCATACCAGCTGTTTAGCTGACCTGCATACTAACACACAAGGTAGTGTGTTGTTTGGGAAACATCGAGAAACAGGAATCATCTGCACTTCAGTTTGGCCTGCACAACACCCACAGCCAACAGAAGGAAAACCTCTTAGGACAGAGAGCTGGGGGTGTTTAGCTTAGAAAAGGCTCCAGGGACATCTTGTAGCATTCTCCCAGTAGTTGTGGCCTGGAAGAAAGCTGGACAGGGATTTATAAAGGCATGAAATGATGGGATGAGTGGTAACTGTGAGGGTACTGAGACAGGTTGCCCAAGGAAGCTGTGTGTACTCAAACCCAGAAATGTTCAAGGTCAGGCTGGATAGGGCTTTAAGTAACATGGACAGAGGAATGGAGTGCACCCTCAGCAAGTTTGCAGATGACACCAAGCTGTGTGGCACAGTCGACTTGCTAGAGGGCAGGGATGCCATCCAGAGGGACCTGGACAGGCTGGAGAGTTGGGCCCAGGCCAACCTGATGAAATTCAATAAGGCCAAGTGTAAGGTCCTGCACCTGGGTAGGCACAATCCCAAGCACAAATACAGGCTGGGTGGTGAATGGCTGGAGAGCAGCCCTGAGGAAAAGGACCTTGGAGTCTGGGTTGATGAAAAGCTCAACATGAGCCTGCAGTGTGCACATGCAGCCCAGACAGCCAACCGAGTCCTAGGCTGCATCAAGAGAAGCGTGGCCAGCAGGGCAAGGGAGGGGATTCTGCCCCTTTACTCTGCTCTCGTCAGACCCCACCTGGAGTACTGTGTGCAGTTCTGGAACCCTCAGCACAGGAAGGACATGGAAGTGTTGGAGCGGGTCCAGAGGAGGGCCACAAAGATGATCAGAGGGCTGGAGCAGCTCTCCTATGAGGACAGGCTGAGAGAGTTGGGGCTCTTCAGCCTGGAGAAGAGAAGGCTTCGAGGGGACCTGATAGTAGCCTTCCAGTATCTGAAGGGGGCCTACAGGAAGGCTGGGGAAGGATTATTTACAAGGTCCTGCAATGACAGGACAAGGGGCAATGGGCTTAAACTGGCAGAGGGGAGATTTAGACTGGATGTTAGGAGGAAGTTCTTTACAGTAAGGGTGGTGAGGCACTGGAACAGGTTGCCCAGGGAGGTTGTGGATGCTCCCTCCCTGGATGTGTTCAAGGCCAGATTGGATGAGGCCTTGAGTAACCTGTACTAGTGGGAGATGTCCCTGCCTATGGCAGGGGGTTGGAACTGGATGATCCTTGAGGTCCCTTCCAACCTTACCATTCTATGATTCTATGATTCTATAACTCATTTAGTGGAAGGCATCCCTGCTTATGGGAAGGGAGTTGGAACCAGGCAATGTTTAAGGTCCCTTCCAACCCAAACCCCTCTATGACACGCAGTGTGTTGAGCATAGCCTGCCCTTAGACAAGTGGGTCTGAGACTCATTCCTCACTGTCACACCAGTTTACTGGCGTTTCCCCGACTCTGAAAGCGCAGATTTAGAACCTGGCTCGCGCCGCAATGCCCAGCGATTGGGGTCCGCTCCGCGCTGCCTCCTCCCCTCCATCGTCCCGGCCCCGCGGGGCGGCGAGATGGGGGCTGCCCGTGAAGTGTACTGGCAGCGCCGCGGAGGCCCGGGCCGCAGCAGTGCCATCCGCTCGCCCTTCCCACGCCTCGTGGCACCTCCGCCGTGTCGTCGTGCGGAGCATGGCCGCGGAGCATGGCAGGCCCCACCCCTACAAGAGTTTCGCAGAAGGTTCTGGCTCCCTGACCTCCCCTGGACTCCCCCGTGGAACAGCCCACGCCCGCGCCCTGCGACTCGTCCCGGACCGCGGAGGGAGACAGTAGCGCCTTCCCGGGCCTCCCTCCGGCACTCCCCGGCTCCGGCGGGCCGCCCCGCGGGGCGGAGAACAGGCGGTGGCTACCGGCAAGGAGCGGGCAAGGGGCCGCGCAGGCCCGGAGGACGCCTCGGCCCCCTGCTCCAAACGGGAGGGGCCGGTAGCGCATGGTGGGGCGATGGGGAGTCGCAGGCTCCTGTTGCTGCTGCTGGGCGCGGCGTTGCCATTTCTACGGCCAGCGGAGTCGGCGGACGCCGTTAGCGCTGAGCGGAGCCTGGTGTGGGGCCCCGGGCTGGAGGCAGGGTTCACCCTGCCAGTGCGGTACTTCTACATCCAGGCGGTCAGCATGGCCGGACGCAACTTCTCCCGCTCCCCGCCAGGTACCGTGCTCATGGGCGGACAGGGCCGCAGGACCGAGACCCTGCCTGGGTCCGCGATATCCACGGAGGAGCCGGTGGGAGCTACCTACCCCTTACCCGCTTCGCTTTTCGCTCTTCCTTCCGTCCCCTCTCCCGAGCGTTTGCCGTGCCGCTGCCGGCCCCTGGCTGCCCCCTCCGCTCAGCCCCTCTCAGTGTCCTATGCGGCCCCGCGTCGCCCGGGGCACGCAGGTCCGGCGGGGAGCGGAGCACGTGGGCAAATCTCGCCCTTCTGGTGCAGCTGAGTGCCGCTTGCTATGGAGCTGTGCATCTCACTCAGCGGCCTCCTCTTAATCGCTGCGTGATTTTCCGCAGCGAACTAGCAAGCTTAAAGCAAACGCGTGTCCCTGGAGTTGCTGGATGTAAAGAAATCCCAGTACCCCGCTCAGAAGTGTAAATGTAATTGTCTTTAATGTTGCACATACACCAGCTGCTTAAGTTTTCTGTCTCAGTCATTACTCTGGGCTCCGTTACCTATAGCTGCTTTGTCAAGGAGTAGTTTCTGTCTTGTTTACTCAGCACAAGCACAAACTGGTCCCTGATGCTTTTCCAAAGGGTGGAATTAGGATTTGTGCTCACAGTCCAGCAATATGCAGACAGTCCCTGGTTTCTGTTGCAAGTTACTTCCATATGCTCAATAGATTTTATTTAGAATAAAAAGTATCTTTTGCATTGCAGATTTTATAACGAAGAAAACACAGACATAGCCACCATAGTAATTTAGACAGGGTAGGACTAGTTATTTTCTTCTCTGTTGTTTACTATTTGGATAGTCCTTAGTGGATATCTCCCAAGCATGCACAGCCTCTTCCAATCTTCTTGTCAGAAGGCTGATGCATATGAAATTAAAGAGTAGGCATATATTATGCCACTTATGTCTTCAGACTGACAGAACCCCAGATACCTGAGGTCTGGACTTTCTCCAGGTGCTGTTGCAATTTGGTGCTGGATTGCAGTGACTTCTGTAATTGCACTGAAGAATGTGACTGCAAACTGACTTCCAGTGAAGTGGAGGCTGATTTCAACCACACAGGGAGAGTTTTGGGTTCAACCAGCAGGTTGCTAAAGGTAATAAGCCGTGAAGCTCATTTGGAATCTCATGCTAGTTTAAAGCCTCCCAAGATAAACTGATAGGACATGGGTACTGGGAACCTAGTTTTGACCTCAGTATGTTTGTGTATGTTAGTATTTATATTAATAAGTTCAGTGTCTTTGGAGTGCCTCCAGGTATTGATGCCATCTGGCATGGAGTGGTATCCATTCATATCATGACATTATGTAGCCTCCAAACCAAGGCAGTCTATGCATGCTGCCAAAAGGGAAGAGCTCTTGGCTCAGCCCATGCTAACTGCTGAGCCATGCCAAGAATTATTTAGGAGCATGCCAGGGATCCTTTAACAATTCAGTGCAGCTAAAGAGATGTAAAGGTCAATGTATGGCCTGCGGTCAAACAGCCTTTCTTACATTTTATTCTTACTTTATGCTATCTTGAAAGGTAATCAGTAGCCAGATGTAAAAATGAAAACCAGATGAGAAAATTACACCTTTCTGACTCTTTGATGATGTCTTTGCTTGCAGATAGAGCAAGACAAGATGAGGATGTCCCAGTCTTGGATCACATAGATCCAACCTGTAGAGATCCCAAGATGTGTGACAGTCTTAGATCTGAACCAGTATATAATTCATACAAGTTGTTCTGGACTTGAAGACTATTAGCTTTGCTTGAGTTATATCTACACTTGCCCAAGGAAATGTCACACAAGATTACTACTGCATGTCTTCAGCCTACCAGCTAAGCTAAGCAAGGTGTCCTCTCATTTCTCTGAAAAGGAAATATCACGTATCTAGGCATTCATCTTAAGATGTATCTACTTCTCAGAAGTGCACTTCTGGAAATTATTCTGGACTGATGCTTAATCAGATGAATCTGGATGACACAGGATGTCATCCAGAGGGACCTGGACAAGATGGAGAGATGGGCCCAATCAAACCTCATGAGGGTCAGCAACAGCAAGTGCAGGGTTCTGCACCAGGGCTGGAACAATCCTCACTATCAATACAGACTGGGGGATGAGGTAATGGAAGGGAACCCTGTAGAAAAAGACGTGGGAGTGCTGATGGATGAGAAGCTGGACATGTGCAGACAGTGTGAGCTTGCAGCCCAGAAGGCAAATCACATCCTGGGCTGCATCAAAACATGCATTGCCAGCAGATCCAGAGAGGTGATTCTGCCACTTTGCTCTGGTGAGACCTCACCTGGAGTGATCCCTCTGTTCAGGTCTGGAGCCCTCAATATAGGAAGGACATGGACCTGATGGAGGTCCAGAGGAGGGCCATGAAAATGATCATGGAGTTGGAGCACCTCTGTTACAAGAGCAGGCTGAGGGAGATGGGGATGTTCAGCCTGGAGAAGAGGAGGCTTGGGGAGACCTAATAGCAGCCTTCTAGTACCTGAAGGGGGCCTACAAGAAGGATGGATAGAAACTATTTACAAAGACCTGTGGTGACAGGACAAGGGGCAATGGCTTCAAAGTAGAGTAAGAACAGAGTTAGATTGGATGTGAGGAACAGATTCTTTACTTTGAGGATGGCCTGGAACCCTGGAACAGGTTGGCCATGGAGGTGGTTGGCACCCCATCCCTGAAGATATTCAAGGTGAGGCTCAGCAGGGCTCTGGGCAGCCTGGTCTAGTAGAGGATTTCCCTGCTGACTGCAGGGGGTGTTGGGCTGTATGACCTTCGGAGGTCCCTTCCAACTCAGATGATTCTCATAATGGATCTGCTAGCTACTGAAGACAATACCCTGCATTCCTTAGTTGGTGGGAGTGCTGCTTGCCACACTGTCGTTCCAATAAGGAATGGATGCTTGCTTCATTTTATTTCTTCTATATATTGCAAAATGAATGTATTCTGACTTGCTTCTTGGCATCTTCAGCTAGCATGGACTTTGAATAGTAAGAAAACTGAGTTATGATTACAAATTGTGCACACTGGAACACAAAGCAGAAAAGGGAGGTGTGCTCATCCATGAGAGATTCTTCCGTGCACAGACACTGACCATATGCTTACTGATTGAGGATCTGGCTGACAATATTTGGAATAATCTGAATTACTCAGAGTAACTATTCTCTGGGTGAAGGGGCATGACGTATCAGGAAATACATGTCTGAGATAATAAGAGGGTTCTGCTTAATTTAATCTGGAGACTCTTGCACAGTAGCATTGAGTGACTTGTACTTACCACATCGGTGCATTGATTTCTGTGTGCAAAGTTTGTTAAAATACACATTGCACAAAACTGACCATCGTAAAAGTCATTCAAATTTTAGTAACAGCTTGGTTTTATCAACATCTTTTCAATTTCATTTCTTTCTGTATGCTACTTTGTGATAACATTCATTACGATTGTTTGTTTCACTATGGTTAGACCCTAACAGTTTGTGCATTGTCTGCCCTCCTCTTTTTTGAAGAATAAAGTTGGTGATGACCATTTATGAGAGAAATAAGGGAATGTAACAGGTTTATGTTTATATATACTTGTGTTATCCACAAAATATTCCATACCCAGCAAAAAAGTCACATTGCATTAGCAGTGAAATGCTGGTGATCTTTATGCGCAGGTCGGACAGGTGTCCAGGAAACATATCCACTGTCATTCTCTTATCCCTGCTTTTCAGTAGGTGAGACTTTAAATTTGCAAGAGTCATGCAACCCAAAAGTGAACAATTTGTATCTGACCCCTGCATGCTGCAACTGCCATTCCACATGCTGGCAAGTATTCTTTTCTCCTCTTACTTTAGCTTGGTTTCTTACTTTTCTTACTTTAGAGGAAGTAATTGTTCCTCAGAGCACTAACTTGAAAACTTAGACCTAATTTTTGTTTGAATTACTGTTGACCTCTCCTTCTATCTTGTAATCATTATTTACATTTTTATCTCCATCTACAGGTTTTCCATTTATTAGGTTTGTGATGATGAAGAAAATCTGGTAGGATGACCTTCTGTCACTGGAAATTAATTCTACCAACTCAGTATAATAAAAACATTTCTACTATGAAATTAAATTAAAATTCCATGGACTTAACTCAGTAGAGTTTGTTCTCACCTTTATTTTATATATGCAATTCTGATAGCTTAAACTGCTTGTATCTGTTTCTACTTTCCTCTTTTCAGGAAGAACGCAGTTTAAAGTTGTAATTAAAACACTTTCTCCAAAAGAAGCCACCAGAATTTACACTCCTCGCCCTTTGGATAGAAATGATGGGACATTTCTTATGAGATACAGGATGTATGGGAGTGTCAGAAAAGGGTTAAAAATTGAGGTACTTTACGGTGATCAGCACGTAGCTCAGTCTCCTTATATTTTGGAAGGTAAGGATTTGTTGTTGTTGTTAATGTAATGTAGCTACAGAAGTGTTAGGAATTTCCTTCTAGAGGAAGAGGTGGGAAATGAGAGATTTGCTGTCGATGTAATCTCCTCACAAGTGTTCTTATACACAGGAGTAAGCAGCAACAGCCTCTATACATTGCCAGGTTACAGAGCCTAGATGCATAAGCAGGTAGATTATGGCCTCTCACATTAAGGTAATGGGCCTGGACATCTCCCCTATTGCATAAGGAAATGGATCTCTTCATATAGGAATAGTGTGGCCAGCAGGAGCAGGGAGGTCATTCTCCCCTTGTACTCTGCACTGGTCAGGCCACACCTTAAGTACTGTGCCCAGTTCTGGGCCCCTCAATTTAAGAAGGACATTGAGGTACTTGAACGTGTCCAGAGAAGGGCAACGAGGCTGGTGAGAGGCCTCGAGCACAGCCCTATGGAGAGAGGCTGAGGGAACTGGGACTGTTTAGCCTGGAGAAGAGGAGGCTCAGGGGGGACCTTATTGCTGTCTACAACTACCTGAAGGGTGGTTGTGGCCAGGAGGAAGTTACCTTCTTCTCTCAGGCAACCAGTGACAGAACAAGAGGACACAGTCTCAGGCTGCGCCAGGGCAAGTTTAGGCTGGAGGTGAGGAGGAAGTTCTTCACTGAGAGAGTAATTTGTCANTGTGATATTTAGTAGGGAATAGGAGAGAAATGCTTGTATTACTGTTTTCATGCATGAATTCACTTAAACATTGTGTCATTTTCTTTAAAGTATAGAATATTACCTGCAAAAGCAAGGAGTTTATGTTGTTCCCAACACTTTGTAATTCAAGTGTCTGTGACCTTTAGAAAGTGTGATTCTTCATAACAGCAAGGACAGTATTTCTTTAATCACAATATTTAACTTCCTTTCCATTAGCCTAGTCTAATTCAGGGCAGGTCTGTACTGTGAAAGAACTATTTAAAAGCAGGGCAGAAAAGGCAAATTATTTTCTCCAGATCTACTGCTTTAATTTCCTTCTTGTGCTGTTTAGCAAAGATAATAAAAAGTTAGCTCTCTGGAGAGTCTTGTTTCATTTCATCATTATTTCTTCTAACCACAATTTGATGATTCAGTGTTTGGGTTGTTTTTTTTAATGAATGGAATTTTTTAAAACACAAACTTAGAAGTGTCTTCAAACTGAAATGAAATTGTCCTCAGTCCTCAAGGTAGTATGCCTTCTTTTTAGTAGTGTGCATTTGTTAGCAGTGTGCAGGTTTGGCAGTTACCTGCCCCCCCACCTCCAGCTAGGAATTCACCAGACCAACTCAGCCAGATGGAAGTTAAGGAATGGAGCTGTATTTACAGTGTGGCACAACTTACAAGCATATATTTGCACAATATATGCAGGTATTTACAGCTATATACAGTAATAAACAATTTAGAAGTAATACAGAGATACAAAACCACTCCTGACAAGCAAAGCTGCCCATGAGGGCTTTCAAACCAACTCCCCTTCTTCCTCCTTCTTTCCAGCCCCCCTGCCTTATCTCAGGATCCCACTTATGTGCAGGGAATAGCTGTGAAAGGTCAGCAAGGGGTTAGAAAAATTTAGTCTGAGGTAGTGCAACAGGTGACAGCCAAGCAGAGACTGACTATCTTTGTTATTGTTTCTTGGGTTTATATCCCCAAGCAAAACCAATGGCAGCAGTAGACATCACTGTTACTTTCTTTTCACAACCAGTGATCTAATTCTCTCATTAAAATATTCCAGTTAGCCTCAAACCAGCATGAACAACAATGACAGAACAGAACCTGTTTTGACTAGAGGTCGGTGAAGTAAGGGCTTTTCTCACATCTGTCCAAGGCCCTTGTTTATACCTAAACTCCCTCCTTCAAAGGGACAGAAAGAACAGTTAATTATACGAAAACCAAACCACCTTATGCCAGAGGTAAAGGCTACTGTATCAAAGTTTTGCATTAGACTAAAATTGAAACTGTAATACCTGAGCTTTGCTAGTTAAGGGACACTTAATTTTGAATATCCTACATGACTGGCAGGTAGCAGAATAATGAGGATTCACTGCTTTTTATCCTGATAGCAGGAAAAATGTATTGTTTTGATTTCTGAAAGAATGTTGTTGTTTTCCCAGTTACACTGCTAATTTCCAGAAATGTTATAGGGAGGATGATTTCCCAGCAGAACTAGGAACATTTGAATGAAACACGTCAAGGCACTGTAATGGCTACATTTATATCTGTGTGTGTGTGTGTTTGAGGAATCGTGATCACAAGTACAGATTCTCAGTGCTTTATTTTCTGCAGGACCAGTTTATCATGAATATTGTGACTGTCCTGAAGAAGATCCTGAGATCTGGCAGAACACAATGTCTTGTCCAGCCCAAGAAGCTCAGATTACGAACGACTTCCTTTCTTTTCCCACCATTGACCTTCAGCAAATGCTTAAGGAAATCTCAACAAAGTTCAGTGAGAGCAGAGGTGCAATAGTTCACTACACTATTCTCGATAATCGCATCTACCGTCGCTCCTTGGGGAAGTATACAGACTTCAAAATGTTCTCCGATGAAATGTTACTGTCACTGGCAAGAAAGGTATCAGTTTTGGTCACCTAAGACTATTGGGTCACAGTCTAATATGGCAATACTGCATTTGTTGTTATATCCTCAGATTTGTAAGTCCTGAGGTAAGATTTGGCTTTCATTTCTTCATCAAGGTGACAGGAATAATATGTGAAATTGCTAGGAAAGCTGCAAGGGTTAAAGCTCGACTGCACGAGCCTTTGCCTGGCCTCTGTGACTGTTCCTTTCATACTTGTGGGACAGAGACTTGAAATGCATACATTAAACTCTGCTAAATCTATTACCTATCTAGTAGATTTATTGATAACAGCTGGTGAAGCAAGTCCAGAGGAGGGCCACAAAGATAATCAAGGGGCTGGAGCACCTCTGCTATGAGGATAGGCTGCGGAAGCTGGGGATGTTCAGCCTGGTGAAGATTCAGGGAACCTTACAGCTGCCTTCCAATACCTGAAGGGAACGTACGGGAGGGTTGCAGAGGGACTTTTCGTAAGGGTGTCTATTGACAGGGCAAGGGGGAATGGTTTTGAGCTGAAGGAGGGTAGGTTTAGACTGGATCTTAGGAAGAAGTTCTTCAGTACAAAGCTGGTGAGACTCTGGAATAGGTTGCCCAGAGGCATTGTGGATGCCCCCGCCCTGGAGGTGTTCAAGGCCATGTTGGATGAGGCCTTGAGCAGCTGATCCTAGTTGAGACACATCCCTGCCCAGGACAAGGTGGTTGGAGTAGATCTCTAAGGACTCTAAGCCATTCTATGAAATAAGAGAACAGAGGAATATAGGTAAAAGTGACAAACAGCTTCTCCTTCTGTGTACTTTCCTTTCTTACCTTTAGGTTCGTCTTCCTGATGTGGAGTTTTATCTTAATGTTGGAGATTGGCCAGTTGAGTACCGGGAAGCTAATGATACACCTGGTCCTCTACCTGTCATTTCATGGTGTGGCTCTGTAGATTCAAGGGATATAGTCCTTCCAACATATGATGTAACCCACTCAACTCTTGAAACCCTGCGAGGAGTCACAAATGATCTCCTTTCTATTCAAGGAAATACAGGTAAACTAGAGAACATGGATTTTAAGGAATTGTAAATTTCATCCAAAAAGCAAGCTGCCTTCGTATCATGTTTGAAAGTCTTTGGTTCACAAAGTGCCTTAGGAGGCCTCTTAATATGTGCAGGTTACTCTTTATATGGAGACACTTTCAGCAGTGCTACTGAGCAGGTACTCAGTATGCATTTAGAGCCAAAAGTTAAGAAGTCCAGTTTACAATAATGTGATTTTTAACTGAAATTTATCCAGAAGATAGCTATTGTGATCTGCCAGAAGAAAAAGTAAATATAATTAAAAGGCTTTTCTCCTCAGTGCAGGACTTGATTATTTGTTCCTTCTAATCAAATAGTAATCCTTTCCCTGACACTAATGTGACCCAACATTCTGCTTACAGAAATAATTAATTTGAATCCTGAAAGGAGTAAGCTGGCACTATGCTGCAGCCTCTTTCAAGTAAGAGTATATTGTCTCTCTCTAAAAAAAAAAAAATATACAGCCCAGAGTGGGATCTTCAGAACAGTTTTTCTAACTTTGAAGGAAGAGGCAGTTTTACTGACAGGTGGCTTCCTCAGCCCCAGGAAATTCATCAATATTTAGGGCTCAGATAAATGGCATGAACAATACCTAAGGACTAAGGCTTGAGTGAGGGGAGGTATTTCTTTTTGATTAGTTCATAGTTTCTCTTACTATTTTTTAAATTAAATATTTCAATGAAGTTACCAGTTTGAAGCACTCTGTGTTTACTCATTTAGTAGAGCTGCTTTTCTAATTAGGTGAGAGCCTATTCCAATAGGTGCTTTAAGGGATTTCCAGCAGAAGGATGAGGACAGACATATTTAGTGTTTTTCAAAGCAGGCAGTAAGCAGAGATAGAAGTCTTTCAGGCTCTTGCTAAGTACCTTGAGGACACAGTATAAGCATTTCTTTCCCCTTCATTTTTAAGTATCCATTAAGTGATTCCTCAAAGACATAACTAAATTGCTGGGTAACAGAGGTGGATTTTACTAAAGAAATGTTTGTTATTGTGGCAGGCTTTTATGCATGGAGAATTACTTTAGTCGTTAGTATTTTACTTACGTAATTTTATTACAATCTTTTATGTTGCTTTCAAGATATGTGAAGTTATTTAAATGTAAAATTGTTAAGTGGAAAAGCATTTCTCTGATTTTACTGTCATAAGTGGCTCAGTTTCTCATCCCAAAGTTTAGGCCAGGACTGGGAGTTTAAACCCCGTGATCAATAAATTATTATGGATTCACTAAAAAAAAAATCATGCCTGTTTTACCATGTCTCTGAATGTAATGCCCCTGTCATAGCAAGTTCCTTATTTTTAGTACACATCATGAATATTTCATTACTGTTTGCTTTTTTTACCTTATTACTCAATGCTTGTAGGCCCATTCTGGGAAAACAAAACTGAGCAAGCTTTATTTAGGGGTCGAGACAGCCGAGAAGAACGTCTCTATCTTGTCAAGTTATCCAAGGAAAATCCAGAACTACTGGATGCTGGAATAACAGGATATTTCTTCTTCAGAGAAAAAGAAAAAGAGCTGGGGAAGGTTCAGCTGATGGGCTTCTTTGACTTCTTTAAGGTAGCAAGCAAGCTTGCTTTGGTCTTGGGTTAATTTTGCTATCAGGTTCATAACAAATGAAAAGACAAAGGCTTACTTTTGCTAATTGCATTCGGTAAATTAAACAGTTAGTGCTACACTGGGAACAGTGGTCCATGCTGGGTAAACAGACCACCTACAATCAAAGTTATAATGTGAAACACTTCTAAAGAAAGCCACTATAATTTTTTCCTGGAGTCCCTCAGAGAGACTTCTTGGAGATTTTTTTTTTCTTTTTTTTTTTTACTTGATTGGTAAAATTGATTTCTTACTATCAAGGTTTCACTTATTTTTGAGTAAATATGAAAATAATAGACACAACTTGTGTCCACTGCAAGTAGGTTGTCAGAAAGTCCTTGTAGTAACAAGTTAGACAAATTGATGGATGTTTTTTGTTGCACTTCAAACACACAAATTCCACTGCAGCAGAGGTATCAAAAGTAAAAGGCTCAGTCTTGTAAAAAGCAGTTATAATATATAGCAAATGAAATTCTCTTCCAGAGATATCAGAAATGCTGTAAGAGCCAAAAGTATCTGCTAGAGCAACACCTTCATGGTTACTTTTAGTATAGTGTTTCAGATTTTTGAATATAATATATGTGTTTCAGATTATTCTTCACAGCAATATAATTTTAAGTCAGGATAAATTTATTCATGTTGAATTTAGGCAGTTTTATTTCCTTTCCAGCTCTACCCCTTGCTGTGTCCCAGGACACTTTATTTGAATACCCATCAGGCAGTTCATGTGACACAAAGGTTTTTGTCTGTCAGTCTTGGGTTGTAAACAAAGCCTTTATCCATTATGGTATGCAGAACACCATGAATCAACATTTGCTTAACAGGTTTAAAGATGAGAATCAAGAAGTACAATTACATCTTACCTGTGAAAATCTTTTACAGTCAATGTTCAAAACTCTGGTTCAAAACATTTACCTTTTGTTCTTTTTTTTCCCCCTTTATCTTCATACTGCAGTACAAATACCAAGTGAATGTAGATGGAACTGTAGCAGCTTACAGGTTTCCATATCTCTTGCTGGGTGACAGCCTGGTATTAAAGCAAGATTCCCAGTACTATGAACATTTTTATATTGGATTAAAACCTTGGAAACATTATGTTCCAGTTAAGAGAAACTTAGAGGACTTGCTAGAGAAAATAAAATGGGCAAAGGTAAGTTCCATGACTAATTCAAATTCAACATGATAAACATACATGTAAACAATTTATCTTAATACCATCTTCTTTTACTATTTCCACACATATTTTGCATGAACTCTATTGAGATTCTGGGATAAAGGCACTACATTCAGTTGTTAGTATAAGATGGGAAGGCCTTAATTCAAGTAACTATCATTATTCAGGGAAATACTTAAGAATTCATTTTAGGTATGTGCAAAAGTGTTTCACAAGTCACAGCCCTAACATAATGACTAATGCAGGCCAAGTTGAAAGAAATGCCCAGAATCCTAGGTATTACTTAATTAGTTCTATCACTTTTTTTAGGTTCTGGCTTGGACAGAAGTCACTGCATGTTGTTTTTTGAATGTACAAAAAAATGCTGCTCTGTAACCTGCTCCAAGTGGGAAGCTTGGATTCTGTAACCAAACCAGGCAATATGATCATGTGACAGTGCTTTAAATTTAGCTATGAGGTTAAAAAAAACAGGAAAAGTTTCTGTTCTGAGAGTACTCTCAGAACACAATCAGATAAGAATACTAAAAGCTTTGAAATATGGACCTAAAAACTTCAAGGTAGATACATGAATTCAGTCAAAGTTGTTAAAAGAAAGTCATTGAATTGCATTGCATATGAGAGGACAACACCTGTGGCATTGTCTTAAATGAAAACAAAATATGCCTGGGAGATGTCAGACCTGATTTTGAAGAGGCTTGTGGCTTGGACAAAACAGTAGAGCAGTAATCAACTGAGTTTTCAAAATTGTATATATTATCCATGAAAGCTGTTATTGATAGCCTTAAGGTGCCAGTTGTGAGCATAAAGGCAATCCAGTGTTTTTGTTTAAATGTGCAATTTAAAGTATGCCTTTGCAGTCTGCCAGTAATTGCACATAAAGGTGCAGATTTGAATAGCCCCTTTAATAAAACTTACAGGCTTTGAGCAACTCTGGTTGCTCTCTTATTCATTTGTTTCTTCTCAATTTTCCAGGCAAATGATGAAGAAGCAAGAAAAATTGCTAAAGAAGGACAATTAAGGGCCAGAGAATTACTTCAGCCTCACAGGTTTTACTGCTACTATTACAAAGTGCTCCAGGTTAGTACAAGAGATCACTTTATTACTCTCCCCTAACTCCTACTGCTACTAATGCCACACATTGTATATTCAATCCTTACTTTTGTCAATAACAGGTGTGGTTCATATTTGTTTAGGAGAGATCAGCGTGAAGAGCTTTGCTAAAGCTTGCTTCAGAGGCAACCTGACATAACAGTTATTTTACAGAATCAGATTTCTTTTTGTCTTGTCCCCATCCCCACAGTCAGACCTGTGTTCAGTGTCATTTGATATGTTACTTCTAACAGATGTACAAGATAATCTGTACAGCTTTCTTCTGTTTTCCTCTCAGACTTATTCCCTCATGAGTTACTCCACTATGAAACAATGAATGCATGGAAAAGAAATTCCAGACATATGGCTACTAGAGTGTAAGGGGTGAAGCAGGCCAAGCACACTCTGCCTTCTTGGAGATGCAAATCTCTAGTGAAAGAATTCTCTGTTCTCTGAAAGTACTAATTTGTTTTTCCTGTTTTGCTGCTCAGAGCCGGATCTCAGCTGCAGCAGCCACACGTTGACACAAATTATGGAACTGTTCAGCGTACAGAAATGACAACATTAGAGGCACAAACCGGTTAGAGGCACAAATAATGCCAATATTCAAATGACCATTAATAATAGGACAGAGGAAAACATTAAAAGAGGCTTTCAGAGGCAATGTAGCCTATTAGTAGGTGCGTTATAAAGACACCTTGTGAACAGGTTGTAAACAATGACATAAGGAGCCTGGATAAAGGCAAGCTTGTGAGTGGAAGGGAAGAGGTAAATTCTGTTCTGTGAATTACACGTTGATGCTTACAGCATTCTTAAATGTTGTTTACATACTTCAGACATATGCCGAACGCCAAGCCAGCAAACCTGAAATACGGGATGGAATGGAGCTTGTACCTCAGCCTGATGACAGAGACTCAATATGCAGCTGCCACAGGAAAAAGCCTTTGAGGGAAGATCTGTAACTGTACCGGATGGAGCAAGTCACCCACTTACAATGCAGGAGTTTAAATAGGCATTAAGCTGTGAAATCTAAGGCACTTATGCACTAGCAAACGTTTTTAGTGATGTAGTCTTCTTGTATTTACATATCTTTCTTCGCACTGATTCTGGTCTACAGTATTGGTTGCCACAATTTTGTCTCCGTGACCAGCAGATACTGAACCTGTAAATGGGTGTCTAGGGGATTTGTTTGATGTACTACATCTTCATCAAGAAGAAGAATGCAGTACTGCGCATGTTCCAGCTGGGACCTAGTTACCAAAGTTTTATGAGGAACCAGTCATCCACAAAAGATCTCCACGAGTCAGTGCAAGTTATTCTAAAGGAGCATTTGCAACATACTAAAACAGTGTTATGACTTCTTCATAAACTTTACCTCAGTCTTAGATTGTTTCTTGTATACAAAACATTTTTCTAACTAAAGAAAATGATTCTTTGAGATTTGCAGATATCAAATCTGGTGTTGCTTTGAGATTATTTTGTAGTCTGAGACAGATAACAGGACATAATAATTATACATTTCAGAGGAAAATGGAGAGGAAGAAAAGAGGTCAGAAAAATTATTTTTATAAGCACCATGACTATGAAACAGCAAAACAATGCAATTTAAAGCAGACCGTGCAGCTATCACAATCAGTGCTTTGAGTGCCAAGACATCACTCTGAAAACCTGTTCCCTGAGAGCAAACATACCTGTGAATATCTGCACAGATTCATAAAAGGACTTAGGACCTTTAGGTAAAGCCAGGTGAAATAGTCTCTTAGTTCAACAGTACCATCTACAGTATTCTAGGCTTCTTGGGCATTCACACATCTGAAATCTCACCAGGGTTTTAGACTGCCCAGGTTTAAATGCTGTGCAGAGATAAGGATGCCACCATCTTTTTCACCTGAGTTCATGAACTATTTTTCTTGTGCCTTAGTCCCCAGAGGGATCTTAACCATTTTCAGAATTTAGGTCATACTTAACCTTGTACTGAGATCAGCTAGCAGATGAGACTGCACTGGTTTTAGTGCAAACATATGCCAGAATATGATGCATTTTCCATATAACAGACTAACAGTTAGAAACCATACTAAGCAACTGGGAAGCCAATTGTCTTCCTTGGTTTGATTCAAAACCATTTTTCCAGAGTGCCTTAGCTCCAGACTGGAGAAGAGATCTTCAGGTCTTATGCTGAAGTGCAGCCATGAAGCTAGCAATACAAAATTCACAGGACCAGAAGGAGTTGGTCATGTAAACTGCAATAAAGTGTGCCTTTGGGCAGGGCTGAGGAAAAACCCTAGTGCTGGATGTGGCTCTCTTGATTCGTACCCAAGTTTGTCTGCTTCAAAACTGATAAAAAGTCTTGAAACACAAATGCCAAGACCAATGCCTACAAGCACCTCTGACTGCATTTTTGTCTTGGCTGATGTAGCCTGTCTGAGCAGCTTCTATGCAGCTACACTCAGAAGATATCTTCCATGAATACCAAATTCTCCCTGCAGAAAAAGGAATGGAAGTGTCTTAAGACTGTGGATTCACCTAGTTGTTTAGGTGCCCAAAGTTTAGTTGTCTGCATCACATGCAGGCATCACTCTTGGCTCTACACTTCATGTTGCTTTTAAAATATGTTAACATTTCTGTACTGGGACAGGAAGAAATGCTAGATTGTTCAGTTTGCTAAATGAATGAGGAAAGAATTTCAGGTTTCTAAAGAGGTTTAATGCAACTGTCAGTCCTTTACTACATTACGACAGTAAAGAAAAGACTAAAGCGTGCTGGTTTACTCATTATCCTTGTTTTTCTTGTTCTACCATAAATATATATAGTGGCTATATTTTGGTTTAGCATGACAATCATCCCAGAACTTCAGACTATAAATAGAGCTCATCTTACATAAAACTTTCTACATCAAAATTCAGGACCAGTGTTCCATCACTGAAGCTGACACTTCCGAGTATGTGCTCCTTTCCTTCTCTGTGTAAAGTAATTTTTACTGTATTATATAATCTTACATTGTGATATTATCCTTTATACCACGTGCATTTTATATTCACCAGTATTTATGGAAGTGGTGTGCTCAGCAAAAGCAATTAAGCCTGCCAGCTAGTTGAAGCAACAAAGTTTTACACCTCGCACACTCATATTTCAAACTGAAAGTCACAAAATTAGGAGAGGGAACAGGGGAACTCGTGATGCATTCCTCAGGGTTCTTTGGAAATGTCTCTGTAGAAGAATTTGCCTAGCTTGAAACAGAAGCCTTTCAAATTGGAAGAAGGATCAGATAAAATTTAAATGGTTATTAATATACATGAATGTGAATATTTCATCCTGTCTTCCCTCATAAAAAAGGAGAAACCCCCACCTGCTAAATTCTCTGCCAGAAACCTCTCCTTGCTTTTGTAACATGCATCTCTTCAAAGCTGACTAGTTTGTAACAATGTCTCACAGATGCTTTTATAGCTTAAAGGCAAGAAATATCCTGAAAAATATGAATCCATTCATCTTCCTGACAAAATTAAAAAGACAGTAGAGACGTGGTAGAATTTTCATTACAAGTGCTTAGTCATTTGAGAAAATCTGGTTCAGTTTATAAGTAGAGATCTTTCAAAGATAAAGGAGGGTGAGGCAAAGCCTCTCTTCTTTCCACTGGTGATACTATATGCAATTTAAATTGTAATGAAGAGCAGTAGCAACAACTGCCCCTCCAGGCCAGAAGAGATGTGGGATCTATTCTGGTTTGACAATGAGATGATACTCATTGGTCTCCTGTGCTACAGGAGTTGTTAAATATTCAATTAAACCTGTTTCTGCCAGTAAAGTGCAATGCATCCATTACACAGTATTTTTGAGCAACATACATATGCTGAAGTTTCTAGTGCAGTACTTTCTGAGCAGCAGCTAAGTAAATCTCTTGTCAATCTAGCAGTTGGGGGATGATGTTTAAAAAGTTGCCATATCACAGGACTGGATCTTGCTACAGGAATTTCAGCTTTTAATGCACAACACAGAATTTAATAGTGTCAAATCTGGGATTTTTTCATCAATGGTAGCAATTTTTAACATACTGTAGAACTTACAGCTGATGACACAGACAGGTTTATTTGAAATGGTAACTCCTAAAGTCCAGGACCAGTATTTTCAAACCCGGAAATCTACAAAGAAGTTGTCTGACTTCCACAAATGTTGGTCATACAGAATGAATTTCAGATCCTTTAACCTTAATAGTAGTTTCACAGAGAGATCACTCCAGAAAATTAGTCCTTTTATGCTGCCATGTCTTCATATTTAAGTACTCGCTCTAAGAAATACTCACCCAACCTCAGTTTCATCTTGAAACGGGAACTCGTAAGTGATGATCTGCTGAATGTAAAGGAGATCTAAAATCAGCACATTTTTAGATGCTCTTTTTGAGATTTGCCTCAAGATAACCAACATTCTAGTTTCGTGACAGTATTGTGCCAGGCCCGCCTCGTAGATTCATAATTTTTCAAACCCTATAATCAAAGCTGGCCTGATGGAATGTTAGATTCAAGCATCCATCCTGGGAAGCATACGCCCGACATTTATTACATTAGAAAGTAAATTGTTTAGTTAGGGAGGAGAGCTGACAGGGAAAACACACAACATCACCTGTGTGAGCATGTTTGAGAAGCTAGTAAAGAAATGATAACAAAAAAGCATTACACAAACCTAGGATATTTCAGCTCCTTTACAGCTTCAGTTTCTCAAAAGCATTCTTTGTAAGGGCAGTGGTGAGTGCAAGACTTTATATACATATATTATTGTTCAAGTTCGCAGTATTTAACCACTAGAATCCTCTTATCTGTGAATAATAACATTTTAATGAGGCTGTATGAGCACTAATGCTTGGCTTTTGTTTGTGGTTGAGTGATATAATGTAGAAAATCTATACTGTAGAGAGTTATGGCATTCATTTTGTATTTTGCTGTGAGAATAAGGGAGAAAGAATGGTTTTTTGCGTGTCTGAAGACATTTGAGAGACCTGTATCTTAACCAGTCCCATCACAGTTAGCAAGACTCTGGCTAGCAGGTCAAGGGACACATTTCTTCCTTTCTGTGTGGCAGTTGTGAGACTGCAGATGGAGAGCAGTATTCCATTTTGGACTCCTTTGTACAAGAAATTCATGGATACAGCAGAGAGGATCCATCTAAGGACCATCAAGGTGATAAGGAATTTGGGGCACATAAAGTGTAAGAAGCTGTGTGAGCAGGGTTAGGTCAACCTTAGAAAGAGAAGACAAGAGAAAGACTGCCTCGCTGAACTCTGTAAGATGAAGCTAGACTTCTCAGAGGTACACAGCAGAAAGTCTACAAACAATAGACACGAGATGCAACATGGGAAATTCCAATTAGATAAGGATAAAAATGTCCTCACACTGATATCCCTAAGGAGGTGAAACTTGGCCTACATGGCCTCCAGATGTTCATTGTTCTGTCAACTACATTTCAGTCATACAACAGGCATTTGTCTACTCACATAGCAGGAGGATTAAAGCATCTTGAGTGCCTCCAAGATGCATTATAGCTTTTCTGTGCTGACACTTTTTGATAATATTCATGTTTATGTCTCCCATGGCAATATTGAGTAAGTTTTGTAGATACTTTAGTGTTGACTTGCAAGGCAATAAAATTACGTATTAGCATTATTTAGTATTATTCTACATGATCACAACAGACCATAACACAGAGGATTCAACAGAAATAAGAATACACTGATTGGGCATTACATGCCTGGACTTGTAGAAAGTGTAAGACCTGCTCTTTCAAGAAGTTGATTATACACTTTACATGTATGAGACAATTAAACAAAGAGTTTGAGTGTAGTTATGAACCAACAAAGTAATTAATTTTAAGGAGCCAATGAGAATATGAATATTTCAGAAGTTACACATACACTTAAATGTCTGCATACCCTGTAGGCCACTGGTGAGTGAGCACGGCATGTTCCCATCCCAATGCTAAAAAAATACAATCGGTCAGGATCCATCTGCACCACAGCTTTGCGACGTAGTACAAAGACACCGAGGGCTCAGCAGAACTGCAGAAGGGCCAACCTGAAATAGGGCAGAGCTTCCTGCTGGAAACCCATGGAATACACTGTTCTAAAAGCCAATCAACTCAACCTGTGCTTGTGAGCCCTTCATTTCCATTATAGCTTCTGTGACTCAGAGAGGTTACTTAACATAAGCAGATGTTTTTGCTTACCTTTGGGTCCAGCTACTCTTTTTCCCCAACAATGTCTAGCCAACCTGTTATACCACTATAAAGACATGCCAGTTTATGACTAATAGCCATGATAAACCAAAGTGGTTTCTATCAAGTTTGCAGCAGTTCTGACACATGATTTCATCTTGCATGTTTTTTCTTGCTGATTTTTCACTGTTGCAAGAGAAAGAGATTTGAGCATTTTATTGGCTTTAGTGTGGAAACCTTCTGTCATGGGTTTAAAGAGCCGACAGAGTAAAGCTCTCAAACGAATTGGAGAAAAAAAACAATTATATTTGGAGAAAGTTACAGATAGAAATTACAGAGTAGATGCAGAATCCATAAGTGAATCCCTGAATTTTCCTCCCAACCCAAAACTAAATCTATCATCCCCAGTGCTCCAATCCTCCCCTGCCCCCGCCATGCCTCTGCCATCCAAGAGGCCTAAGCAGAGCCTCTGGAGGCCCCAAACGAGGCCTATCCTTACATGTTTGTCCTGATAACGCAGCTCCTGCCTGGCGCAAGGCTGGAGGGGGAGGAAAGGAGAACAAGCTGGCCTTGCTGTGAGTTTATGAAGAGATAGCAGAATTATGGGATTGAATAACAATCTTCCAGTCCCCAGAGGACTCTTTTTAACCTTATAGTTCCCAACCTGGGACACCTACTGATGGCATGGAAATGTTTTAGAGTTAAAATTGGGTTTGCTTCCAAGTGATGATGGTTTTGCTATGTTCCAACCATCAGCTGTTACCTCAGGAAGAAAGTTAATTTTGTCAGCACAGATCATTGCATTTAATGAACTGTATGCCTTTAATTAAATGCATTCAGTACATTTATTTTTTTTTAAATACAAACAGTAGTCTCCCAAATCAAATAAAAACCCCACTGCTGTTAAATGCTATTACTCTTTTAAAGAAATAAAAGTATTTAAAGGAGGTACAGCTCACATAAGATGTGATTTCTTAACATTCTAAATATTTGGAATACTTAAAGGCAAGTAGTACATATATAAAATACTGAATAATTTTGAGCATTTCTTTGGAAAATAGTTCCTAAATTCCAACAGCCTGCAGGAAAAGACATTTTCCTGTGATAAAATGCTGTATCAAATGAAAAATATTCCTAGAGATCCAGAAAAGAAAAACCTGCACATTTTTTTCCTAACTATTAGCAATACTATGTATAGAGAATCATTCAGTGAAATAAAGACCATGGCTATTGCTATTTACTCTTCAGCAAGATAATATATTCTGCTCATCACAGTCGATTCCACTCACAGAAAAAAAGACTAACAATTGGATCTTTCATCTCAACATGGAGAGAAACAGGAAAATGAGCTTTTCCATGTAAAACTTCAATTGATTGACTCAAAACAGACAACCTGTGCACTGTGTGATGCCAGTTTGAATGAGGTCTCTTATCATATGCCTGTCATGAACCACATTAAGGGAGTCTTGGGGAAACCCTTCATAAGGACACAACCTCTAAGTACCATTAGCAAACAAATTCAAGCATTTGCTTGAATCTGATGATCAAACTACCCTCAGAATCAGTAGGTGTCTTCTCCATTCCAGTTGCAAGAAACTATCACTCCAATGTCATACAATTCTTTTCCTCATATGGTATCACCTTCAACCTTCTCAAGTAACTATGGTCCACTATGCAAAGTGTTTGCTATGTTAAGTTACACCCTGCTTTGGTGATGTGCGCTAATGTGTAATAGTTGTCAAACTGGATCTGGTAAGTAGGTTACTGGATGCAGTTGTCACCAGTTCCTTGATGGATTATCTTGTTAAGGAAGCCATTACAAAATGCAAATGATATTCACACAGAAAGACAAATTTTAGTCTCATTAGAGTAAGTGGCACAGGATTTTTAACGAGCGCATTCATATTTGTAAGTAAAAAAAAAAAAAAAGACCCAGCAGAAAACCACAAAACAACCTACCAACCAAAAAATAATAATTAAAAAAAAAGAATCATGGAATGCTTCCAGTTGGAAAAGACCTTAAAGGTCATTTAGTCCAACTCCTACATTGAGCAGAGGCATCTTTTAACTAGACGAGGTTGCTTGGAGCTCCACCCAGCCTGACCTGGATAGTTTTCAGGGATCCCAGTGGTCCCCATCCCACCTTCTACCACATCTGTGGGCAACGTGTTCCAGTGCTTCACCACCCTCATTGTAAAAATTTTCTTCCTCACACCTAGTCTAAATCTATCTACACTTAATTTAAAATCATTACCCTTGTCCTGTTGTAACACGCCTAGCTATAATAATTCTCCCAATCCCTCTTATAGGTCCCTTTTAAGTATTGAAAGGCCATAATAGGGTCTCTCCAGAGCCTTCTCTTCTCCCAGCTGAACAACTCCAATATGCTCAGCCTTTGGTGAGAATGCCAATGTCTCAGCCCCTTAGCACTTTTGTAAGAGAAGCCACTGGATTCATTCCAACAGGCTCCAGAGCTGGATGCAGTACTCCATGCAAGGTCTCTGATATCAGAGTGGAGTAGAGGGACAGAATGACTTCCCTTGACCTGTTGGTCACTCTTTTTGATCCAGCCCAGGATACAGTTTGCTTTCTGGGATGAGAGTGCACAAGCTCCCATCCAGCTTTTCATCCACCAGTACTACCAATTCCTTCTCCACAGGGCTGCTTTCAATCCCTTCACCCCACAGCCTGCATTGATACCGGGGATTGCCTTAACCTAGGTGAAAGACCTTGCACTTGGCCTTGTTGAACATCATGAGGTTCACATGAGTCCATTTCTCAAGCTTGTGCAGGTCCCTCTGAATAGCATTCCAAGTCTGGAAGGTCACCTGATCCAAAAAAAGGGGAAAGCACCTACTGTTCATAGGCAAATGAAAAACAAACTTGGAATATCTTTGAGTTTGACACATGGGACACCTTGTAAGACTAGGTAAGCAGTTTTCCTCTTTATAGGGACTAGATACCCTCACAAGTTGTCCCCTAAATCAATTCCCTTCAATCACTCCACAAGTTGTCAAGACTAACCAAAAACCTAAAGCAAGTAAGAAGTGGTGTGCAAAACAGGGAATGTCATGGAGAAGCAGCTTAGTTTATTTCTTAATGTTACACCAAGTACAGTTTTAACAATCTGTGTCCTGATGTGAAGACCCTAATGAACATGGCTGACAAACTATGGAATTTTCAGGGCAACATCAGCAACATCAGCTCTTGCTGAACTCATAAAATTGGCCCTTGAAAATGTTATCATATCAAATTACAGTCTCCTATGTGTTTTTGAGAACAAAATGGTCTATTCCTAGGGAATTCTTAGTTCTGTAGAGAAAATGAAAGAAGTGTAATGATACCAGTCACCTAACTAACCCACTTTAATGAGTGAATAAATACAGACATTTTCTGCAGCTTCTGGCTTAAAGTGGTTTGGCTTTTACTGCAAAAGCTGTGTTAACTAACCATCTCATGAATTTTGGACTTTTTGAAGTGAATCACTATGTACATAATCCCAAGTTAATAAATGGCTAAAATCCCTTTCCCATAACTCAGCGATTTCATAGGAAACAATTATTCTCTGATTAAATAAATATATTCTTTCAGTGCTCAAAGACTTAAACGGGGTTGCCTGAAATAGAATACAACAATAACTACACCACAGTTCTGTTTTACACAAGGAATGCTGTATATCAGACTGGCTGGAGAGTCACACACAGAGAGTGGTGATCAAGGGCACAATGTCCACCTGGAGACCAGTGACAAGTGGTGTCCCTCAGGGGTCAGTGCTGGGACCAGTGCTGTTTAACATCTTTGTCAGTGACATGGACAGAGGAATGGAGTGCACCCTCAGCAAGTTTGCAGATGACACCAAGCTGTGTGGCACAGTCGACTTGCTAGAGGGCAGGGATGGCATCCAGAGGGACCTGGACAGGCTGGAGAGGTGGGCCCAGGCCAACCTCATGAAATTCAACAAGGCCAAGTGTAAGGTCCTGCACCTGGGTAGGCACAATCCCAAGCACAAATACAGGCTGGGTGGTGAATGGCTGGAGAGCAGCCCTGAGGAAAAGGACCTGGCGGTCTGGGTGAATGAAAAGCTCAACATGAGCCTGCAGTGTGCACATGCAGCCCAGACAGCAACCGAGTCCTAGGCTGCATCAAGAGAAGCGTTGCCAGCAGGGCAAGGGAGGGGATTCTGCCCCTTTACTCTGCTCTCGTCAGACCCCACCTGGAGTACTGTGTGCAGTTCTGGAACCCTCAGCACAGGAAGGACATGGAAGTGTTGGAGCGGGTCCAGAGGAGGGCCACAAAGATGATCAGAGGGCTGGAGCAGCTCTCCTATGAGGACAGGCTGAGAGAGTTGGGGCTCTTCAGCCTGGAGAAGAGAAGGCTTCGAGGGGACCTTATAGTAGCCTTCCAGTATCTGAACGGGGCCTACAGGAAGGCTGAGGAGGGACTATTTACAAGGTCTTGTAATGACAGGACAAGGGGCAATGGGTTTAAACTGGAAGAGGGAAGACTGAAACTGGATGTTGGGAAGTTCTTTACAGTAAGAGTAGTGAGACACTGTCACATGTTGCCCAGGGAGGTTGTGGCTGCTCCCTCCCTGGAGGTGTTCAAGGCTGGGTTGGATGAGGCCTTGAGTGACCTGTACTAGTGGGAGGTGTCTCTAGGGGCCTTGGTGGGGAGTTGGAACTAGATGATCTTTGAGGTCCCTTCCAACCTTACCATTTTATGATTCTATGAATTGAAACCTATGAATTTTCTCCTTTTCCCTTCCTGAGTAATCATCAATTCATGAAGAGTCAATTGCTCACTGACTACTGTGCCAGGCTTCCTTCTGGGAAAGAAAGAGAGTTAAGAAACCAAGCCCTGAGTGTCCAAATCAGCACTCTGACGTCACAGAAGCACTTGCTGCTGGCGTGGGGCTGGCAGATACTCCCTCAGTTATTGTCTCAAGCTCCAAGAGCTTCTCTGTATTACCAAGCAGGATTTACTCACAGGACAGAAACCTGCCCCTGTATTTTCAGTTAGTTTTCTACTTACTGCAGGATTCTTCTCTCTATTCACCCAGAAAACAATGCCATGTATTTATCTTTACAGCTACCTATTTGTATAATAAGGTGCATACATTTGTGTTCTTCCTGTATTGCCAAACTGATACTTGTCCTGATTTAGCTTTGCATTTTCATTTAATACAAAATTACACGTAATTACTTTTTGTAATAAATTTTAATTTGGAGTACTGATGAAGGCCTCTGGCAAGATCTGTCTCTTAAAATTGGCCTAAGCACCCTTCAGAAGCTATCTTATGACTCAGCATAATGTGGCCTACTTAGCATATTTTGGCCTCCTTTCAGACAGAATTCTTATTACATACATGGATTTTTGATAGCTGTTTCAAAGTTTTTATCTTTGATATTCCTGTTCATTGTGTCATCTTCTTCATTCAGGATTATGAATCTCATTGTTAGACAGAAGGCAAGAGTTTGGGTGAAAGAGTATCTCCTGGCTTGGTCAGTACAGGCATTCTTCTCTTTTATCTGTCTGGTTTTCACCTGCCTAGCTGATCTAACATCATTAACCATACTAAAAATATTTTCTTTCTACTATCTTAATTATTTTTTGTACTTAGTAATGCAGGAAAATATGCTGTGTGATAAGAATGTTGAGAAACATGACTCTCTAATCAAAATTTAGAGCAGGACCAAGTCAGCAAAGCAAAACTATAACAGCTTTTATGAAGAATGAGACAGCTGAGTCAGGTGCATCCCACCAAGGGAGCGCACACACTTTTGGGGGTTACATCGTGCATATCCCTTCCCCTGTCGCCATGTTCCCTGTCCCCTCTCCCCATTGGCCAGGTCCTCCAGAGTGCACATTCTTCTCCAACCTTCTGTCCAGTTCACATCCCAATAACAATACCCCAGTTGGGTGGTTCCCCCCCCCACAGTGTCTCCCCCTATAGATGTATGTAACCTTAAGAACTTTGTTTAACACTTTCCTTACATGAACCACCTGCATAAGCTCCCCTGGCAATCAAGCCCAGCCCCATTCCCAAATCTCAGCCACACAGCAACTGTTAAGAATGGCAGAAGCAAAACCTTTGTCCACTTCTCACAATCCACCCTAATTATTTTTCTTTATAATGAAGTCCATAACTTTGCTCCATCTTATGCAGAATCACTTGCAGTTTTTCATCCTGCGCTTCCTTCTTCAGGTCCAGAATTCTGTGACCCTCAGCTGTATAACCCTGGGTGGGCTAACTACTTCTATTCCTTCTACCACATATAAGATCAACCTTATACAACAGAGAATGACAGAGGGTATAAACTATAGTCCAGCAGGTGCACATAAGAGAAGGAGGGCCACTTTCTTCCACCAAGCCACCCCTAGTAACACCTCCCACCAACCAGCATCTGTTATTGATTGCCGCTTCAGCACTGGGACATGAGCAATTTTGCTCCTTTCTGCTAAAACTACAAACAGAGTCTTTCACAAAGAAGGAAATTCCAGTTGTTCCTATAACTCTTTCTGGATTTCTTCATACAATGGACTTCTACCTTTTTTTTTTTTTTTTTTTTTTTTTTTTTNATTTGGTCCTTTACTGCCTGTTCTTTTGCTTGATCTTGTGTTCCCCCATCACACATTCCCCACTGGCCTGTTCTGCTAAAACACACTCATCTTTCCCCCTGTGGGACAACTTGTCATCCCCAGCCACTTGCCTTGACACTCACTGTTTTGGGCCATCCAGTAGGTTTGCCCATTCTCAGTACATTCTTCTTTTGATCTATAACAATTTGAATGTACAAAAGTGTGATAGCCAAAGCTGTAATAGCTTCTTCCACTTACTTTAAGGGTCTGATAACAATTATCACAAGGG
This sequence comes from Eubucco bourcierii, assembly GCA_013396675.1. NCBI lineage: Eukaryota > Metazoa > Chordata > Aves > Piciformes > Ramphastidae > Eubucco > Eubucco bourcierii. The sequence continues at coordinate 110,880 of VWZE01015558.1, forward strand.
GTAGTCTCCAGTATATTGACCATCCTTATGCTGATCCATAACCAGACTTCACATTCAGCCCAGGTCAGGATCACTTCAAGGTGTGGTATAATGCATATTTCCACCTTTCAGTGGCTGCAAAAAGTCTTCTGGATGGCAATTACAGAGGCTAATTCAGTCTTGCCCTTGATTTGCTCTTATTTGGCTCAGTGTCTGGTACGGTCTGAGTAATAAGAGTTAATTCCACTAATTTTCCCTACTCCTTTTTGTCAGTTTTTCTAATAGTATAATACTATGGCTAAGTAACAAACTTACCAAATCCTTATTGACTCCTAAGTGTAAATTTCAAAGGGTTACTTACCTTTCCCACTGTCCATTCTTTGTGTGGTGGTTCCACAGGGCCTTTAATCCAGGTAGCGTGAGTCTACCCTCTTTCTTTGGTTCGTATGGATGTCTCAGTTGGCAGAAGCACCTGGAAAGGTCCATCCCATGCTCAGGTTGGGATGTCCTCTTTCCAGGACTTCACCAGTACCCAGTCCCCTGGTTTAATCTCATGGATGTAAAAATCCAAAGATGTTGTGGTAGCAGTCCTTTCCTCCTTAATTCTGAAAGAGATAAAGTGACTGCCTGCCGATAATCCTTAAGGAATATGTCATTTATTTCAGGAATTGGCATCCCTTCCTCCTTGCCCACAGAGGGTAAGCCAGATAACGTCTCACAAGGAGATACTCCTAAATATTTTTGAGGAGCTCTTCTAATTCTTAACAACATTAAGGGTAAACACAGTCCAGGGTAATTGAGTTGCAATATTGAGTGAGGCGGTGGAGGAGCTGTTGGCACAGATAGGACAGAATTTTCTAGCCCCAGATGACATCTGCATTAGACTAATGGGAGCATGGGAATCGATTTTCCTGCTGCATATGCCCATCTTCTTTCCAGCAGACCAGGGCAGCAGACCATGTGGGTCATGAGGGCCACAAGGACTCAGCTTTTATTGTCAAAAACAACGGATCTGTAAGTTCCAATTCTGATTTTTTTATGTATCCTCTGCTTTGTTGGCTATTGCTGTGTGTGTTCTCTTAGTACCTGATTTTGTTCCTGTGAGTGCCTCACATGTAATCTATCTTGCTATTCTGATTCCCCAGAACCATCAGTCCCTGGTTCTGTAATGTTGTTTAGTTTGTTAGCTGATGTTAAATAGCTGCTGTTAGTTATGGTGATGTTAGTCAGCTGTTAGGTAGGTTAGTTAGTGTGATGTTCTTAGTTGGTTTTGTGAAGTTAATTATTCCTACATGCACTATCTCTTCTCTTGCTTTCTTTCTCCACCTTTATCATTCATGCCACCAGAGACAACAGCCTCTGAGGCAGCAGGCTGAGGCACAGGGTGAATGGAAGAGACTCTGGCTGTTTGCCTTGACTCTGCTGGGATGCCAAACCACAGAACACCAATGCAGACAAGATCTGAGGCCTCCTGCTCTCCCATACATCCAAATGCAGAGCCAATTCTGGCTGTGCATGCACCCCAGACAAAACTACCATCTTTGGACAGAACGTTCCCAGGATCCAGGAGACGAATCAGGCTGCTGGGATGTTTCAGATCTGTGGTGGCAGCCACTGCAACCAATCCCTCCTTTCCTTCCTCTCTTTTCTTACTTTCCTCCTTCTCTAAACCTCTGTTTCCCTTTGCAAAAATGCGATTAAAGTGCCTTTCTCAGCCAACTACTCAGTCCCCTCTCAGTTTCATTCAGGGTATTCATACAGTGTGAATACGAAAGTCATGTATGAAAGTCATCTATCAGTTCTTCACATTATTAGCAAGTCAAAGAATAGAGACTGGCTCGATTCTCCTGACAGCCACCCTTCAGATATTTGTAGACACTGCTAAGGTCCCCTCTAAGCTGCCTTCTTCTCCAGACTAAACAGCCCCAGATCTCTCATTCTGTCCTCATAGGAGAGATGCACCAGTCCCTTAATCATCCTGGTAGCTCTCCATTGTACTCTCTCTCCAGTAGTCCCCTTTATCAATGCATCACACAACTTAGATATTTTACAGGAACAGATTCTCCTCTTCTGGCGAAGAACTTTTACCCTCAGGCTGTACAAGTCAGACAATACAGTGTAAAGATATTTAAGTTGTGCTACTGGCTTGTCTGTTTCCTGTTTGTGGTGTAGAGTTGTAAAACAAAGCTCATTACAGTAGCATAAATCAAACAATAGTTTAGATTGCCTCCAGTCTTTTCTGGGTCCCGCTGATGCAGATGTGCTGTGAGGCTGAAAACAACTGAAACTATGGTCCAGGGTAAACCAGAACTGAACATCAAAGACAAATGAAACAAAAGTGAAGGAAGGAAGAGAATAAGCACACAGAAGGCATCTGTCTTTTAGAATTAGGCTGGCACTCATTTCTTACTCACTCACTTTCTTACTCAGCCATTTGGAGAGACAGCGGCATCGGGACAGCTCCGGCACCGAGACCAGCTCCGGCGCTTAACGCCACTGCTTTCAGCAGAGCAGGGAGCTGCCCGACGCGGAGGTACCAGGAGAGAGGGGAGGAAGGGCAGCAGAGTCGGCTCCCTCAGGCGCCTGCGCGAAGCGTCAGCCGTAGCTAGGGGGTGTGCCGTGGGTACGCGCGAGATACAAACTCGAGCGAGCCAGCAGCACCGCGCCGTTTGGAGAGACAGCTCTCAGTCTGCTCACCGCAGCGCGCTCAGAGGGAAAAAAAACCAACCAAACAAACAACATCGCACAAACCCATAACACCACTATACTAACCATGGCTGT